>CM052205.1:10258525-10465290 GCA_028454225.1 Lasioglossum leucozonium | reverse complement strand
CTCTCTCTCTCTCTCTCTCTCTCTCTCTCTCTCTCTCTCACTCTCTCTCTCTCTCTCTCTATGTTCATTTCCACTTGTCCATGACTTTCGTTACTAACAAATCGTCACCCCCCTACCCCCTTTTCAGTTTCTATTCTACTTGTCTCGCTAGCCGAGAAGCTAAATGCGAAACTGGTGTAAGTCGATATCTGTTTGGTTTAGCCCTTTGCTGTCCTATAGCGAGCCAGATATAGCGAGATTACCATTTGTTGACGGTGTCATAATTACGTGGCTCGTAAGCAAAATTTTACATTGCTTCGTAAAAAATTTATCTATCCAAATTTTTAGAATATTTTTTGATGGTACATAGGATGAATGACGAAACGTAATCAGCTTAGATTATTCTGCTGCTAGTGGTTCAATCAGAAATTTTCTTAGCTGAAATAACATGGTTCAGAACTTTAAGATGATTGTACCAAATTTTTTTTAAACCCCTTTTTTTCCAGACTTTTTTGATCGTTTTAAATTCAGAAAATAATGTTTGTTATGTACCGAATTCGTCTCAGTATCCCCTGAAAGATGGGTGTAAAAAAATTGTAGGTTTACCTATGAAGAGCTGAAGGTGACCTCGACTCTGGAAAGAAAGGGTTGACAAAAAATGTTGGTACAATCATCTTAAAGCTCTACTCGAAGCATGTTATTTTAGCTAAAAAAAAACTTCAGATTGTACCACCAACAGCTGACTAATCAGATCACGCCTCATCGTGGTTCACCCTGTATACCCAAAAGATTAAAGAGCAATTCCTCATAAATCGTTAGAGTTGGTGTTAGCTCCTTGTTATGCAATAATCAACTGTTTCGACTCGCACCATTTCCGGATCAAGCTGCTCATTGTCAGTCGATCCAGTTTTCCGCTTTGTCCTCGATCCGCAACACGCAGACAACGTGCTCGTCCGCAGTTCATAGATCGCTGCACTTCGCTCGTTCGCGAAGACCGACGAAGAGACGCGTGTAACTCGGCCACGAGAAGATGCCACGGAAAATCTTGTATCGCCCACTGATATCCTTCTTTCGCGTTAGAAAACATATTTTGCGATGGAATCGCTCAACGAAGAAAACAAACGATCGAGCGACGTGGTATCTTGCTGTCCCTCCAGACTTTAGAATCCCTAATTGAGATCCCCTCTGACATTTCGCGTGCCATCTTCTCGTGGACGAGCAGTAGTTTGAGAGAGCAACGAGCCAAGGCCAACCGAAGCATCAGAACGGTTGAGCTGGACGCGAGAGTGCTGGTGAGCTGTGAGATAGAGGAGCCTCCCTCTTCGTCTACCCACGTTCCTCTAGAATCCATCAGAATCCAGCATCCTCTGCAACAGGGCTGTTGAAATTGTGGTTAGGCCACATTCAGTTCCTTCCCAGACCTTCAAATGCAAATGATTCGATACCTCTTTCCTTGTAAAAATCTCGGTCGTTGTCCGGAATTCCATTGAACTGGCATAGAGGAGGGCAGACATAATGAAGTAGCTCTGTCTTTCTCTCTCTCTCGTCCGTGAAAGTGAAGAAGACCTAAATTCCTAAGGCACTTGGACCATTGATGGGGTCCAATTGACTAGAATCGAAAAAAAAAATGGTAGCCCTGGTCTGCAACCCTATGTTCCCCATTGTTTCACCACGATCCAACGTCCAGCAGTCCGCTCTTCGTCGCATACGGGACCTCATCACGATATTAATATACAATCTCTATTCTGGCTGTCGCTGCTAACGTCGCATAACTCCTCCGTAGTCTTCCCATTAAGCGCGTCCTTTCGCGAAGGTGGAGGAGGTGGATCTCTCGGTGATGATGAACCAAGCCGCGCGTAAAAACCTCGTTAGCGATCGCGATTCGCTCTGTCCGTCGCGTGCTCTCTTCCGCTTGATTAACATCCGGTCTGGACCGGCAAACGACCGCGGATAACTTCGGCCACACCGGCTGACAGAGATCCATGCTGTGGAACGGTTTTTTAGAATGATTATTTTCAAGATGCTCCTCGAGGTGCTCTTCGGGATCTTCGGCGATCTTCAGGGTTCAGATGAAATACTGAATATTATGGCGACAGTCGTGATTTCAGTTAAAAGGAGCCGGGGATTAATTCTGGGTTAAGATGGACCCATACGTGGGATAAAAAGTTCAGAATATTTTCCTTAGAGAACCACATCGTGTGTCGATGTTTTAACGCTGCCACTGTCGCGGATATGTTACAATCTCGCAGTTTGCTTAAAGATCTATTAGTGGCAGCCTTCGGTCACTCGTTTTCCAAGCAGATCGAAATCAAAGAGCACCTCGACGACATACTAAACCAGGTGAACAGAAAAATCTCCGTGAAAGAGAAAACGGTGAGCCACAGCCCGGCCTCTTCGCGTCAGCCGTCCCCCGCGACCGCAGTCTCTAGTCCGCGAAGTATTCGGCCGACTAACAAAAATCAAAGTGTCTCCTCCAAAACTCGTTTCTGTTATCCCATCAGCCGAGAGGATGAACCGTGTGCGTGGGTTTCTCTGTTTCAGACGTGAGCCCGCACCTGATCTTCAAGAACGGTATGACGCCGACCCTGTGGCCGCAGGACGTGCCGTTCCCGCCGGAAGAGGGGAAAGAGGAGGTAGCCTCGACGTTCGGCGACACGGACACGCAGTCGGGCGCGTTCAGCCCGGCGCCGGACGCGAACTCGATCCAGTACCCGGCGTACTTCAAGGACCCGAAGGGCGGGAACCACGCGGTGTTCGGCGCGGGCGGCACGGGTAGCTTCGGCGCCCTGCAGTACATCAAGCAACAAGGCGGCAGCAAGAGCTGTCTCCCGGACGTGATACAGCACGGTCGTTCGGCGGGCATGCCGTTGTACGTGCGTTGCCCGATCTGCCAGAAGGAGTTCAAGCAGAAGTCTACGTTGCTTCAGCACGGGTGCATCCACATCGAGTCGAGGCCGTACCCTTGCCCGGAATGCGGCAAGAGGTTCCGACAGCAGTCCCACCTGACCCAACACCTCCGTATCCACACGAACGAGAAACCGTACGGCTGCGTGTACTGCGGCCGTAACTTCCGGCAGCGCACGATCCTGAACCAGCATCTGCGCATCCACACCGGCGAGAAACCGTACAAGTGCCAGCAGTGCGGCAAGGACTTCCGGCAGAAGGCGATCCTGGACCAGCACACGCGCACCCACCAGGGGGACCGGCCGTTCTGCTGCCCGATGCCGAACTGCAGGCGCAGGTTCGCCACCGAGCCCGAGGTCAAGAAGCACATCGACAACCACATGAACCCGCACGCGGCCAAGGTGCGCCGGAACTCGAGCAGCGACACCAAACCGCCGGGCACTCCTGCCGGCCTCGGACCGGTGCCGGTCCCTCGCGGATTGACGCCCACCGTCGTCAAGCCCGAGCTCTATTTCCCGCAATGCTACGCGCCGGCCTTCAACCACCAGCCGCCGGTGTCGACGGCACAGTTCCCCGGCCAGACGAACGGAGTGTCCGTCGCCGGCGAGTTCAAACCGCCGACCGGTCTGCCGCCCCAGTGACTAACCGTCCATCCTGCCGCCTACTAGCAAGCAGGAATACCGCTGAGGTTTCAGCGATGCTTCGGTCACCCGCTGCAACCGGACGCCGGTCCGCCGGCCACGCCGGCCACCATAGCCGCCGCTGCCGCCCACCGATGCGCCACCACGCACCAGCCCATCCAGCAACACTACCCGTGACAGTTGCCCGACGTTCGACGATAGGGCCCACAGTGTTTTACTCGTTCCCCAGTTCGAACCCTGCGAGAATCCTTCATCGGCGCCGATCACGCTCGACGGCCATCGCTAGGCGTCCCCTTCGGACTTGTCTTCGTCTTCGTATTCCTCTTCTTCTTCGTCTTCTACCTGGGAGCCTCTCTGTCTCGTTCTTTTCTTCAGCCTCGGACCCCGTGCAATAATTGACCCGGAAGGTGGTCGACTCAACAGGACGCGTTCGAGTTCGGTGAAACGGTCGATACCGATTTTACAGGACCCCTCGTGATCTTGTTCGTGTGCAGGGAGGGGAGATCGCTGGATCATGCTCGAAGAGAGATACACACTGTTTTAGATTGATGTTGTTACCTGATGGTTAATACTCTCCGTGTTATGTCACAGTTGATATGTTATTATAAGGTGGATGAGGTCGGTCGGTCGATCCGAGGGAACGAGGTTGGTGAGTCTATGAGGTTTTAGGAGTTCGCGGTGGTTTGGTAAGTTTGTGTACTGATTTTTATGTAACTTCGTTGCTTTTGTGGGCTAAGTCGTGTAGTTCGGGGGAAACATCCTTCTTGTTGGGGAATTTTCGAGATTCTTCGAATGATGTCTCCGTAACAAAGTAATTTTTCTGTTAATTGTAGAGACTTTGAATGGATTAAAATGTGCACTCGAGTTGTTGTACGTTGACACATCGGATTTAGAGCGAATAGAAGTAAAAATTCATTTTAAGAGACTCGTCTTACATTAAAGATAGATCATCACAATTCGTACAACCTTCGTTTTCTTGAAAAGGCTCGAAACAATCCAAAGAACAATCTTCTCTTCTAAAGCGGTAGCCAACACTGTAAGGGATGATTTCTCCGGAAACAAAACCGTGGATTTCTCGATTAAACTACAATCGGCCGCACTAGAATCTCTAAAGCCAATTTCTAGAAACGACGAACTTTCGCCACGCAATTGCATACCAAACAATTGCAAATCGTTACATAAAGATCTTTATAAACGTCCCCAAACATAACCGTAGACCGTGTAGCCTGCAGGTTTAGGCGAATAATCGCGAAGCAATAACGAGTTCGCAAAGAAATCCCTCGGATCGAGGGACCGACGGAATTCTCGTCCAGGCAGTACTCGCAATAGAAACGATTAACGAGAACATGATCCAGCGAGGTGGGCGCACGAACGAGGTCGGGCCAGGGGTGCGTGTCCTTGACCGTGGCCGACGGGGTTGGCCGTCGAGCTGTGGACCGGCGCCGGACAGGTGCGTATCAAACCAACGAAGAGTCTCGTCTATTCTACCATACACCTATTTTTTATATATACAATAACAATAGATTACAACAGAGGTGCGGCGCCCGTACCTTCTCGCGTTTATTTCCGTGAGACAAGCGGGCGGACTACAACGTGATCAAACGGTTGTTTCGACGGCGAACTTATCGAACACTGAAAATCTTCGTTGCCTTGCGACAGTGTGACCGTTGAATTTACTTAGATTTTGCGCTTTAACCCTTGAACGGTGCATTTTTATAACTGGACCGAAGATCTCATTTATAACAGAAATTACGCAAAACCGTGCAGACACGGAGTCGCCAGATCTTAGGAATTGACTCGAGTTTAGGGGAAAACGTCACGTGACATTGTGACACGTTCGCAACAGAGACGAAACGCGTCACGTGACCGGGGGAACAGCGTCGTAAAGTGGAGAGATATAGTCGTGGCGACTCTGTACGTTACAATCTGCCCATTACTTGCGTGTTATTAAAATTATTAACAAAAAAAGAAATACATTTAGTTTCTGTTCCTTACAACGGACGTAAGAATATCTTTATTTTGCATAAAACAATTTTTTGATCGCGTTGTAAACGAGTCCGCTGTAGGTCGTGAGAAAGAATGAAAGAAAGAGAGAGAGAGAGAGAGAGAGAGAAAGTTTCGGTGGTTCCGGGCAGGCAGGCCGTCCGAGGGTGTCGTTGAATGTTCGCACCGGTCCGAGCCCGTTCGGGAGTAGTTCGCGCGGGTTGAAGGGGTTCGATCATGAGAGGCGGAGAACGGAATAGAAGACAGTCCGAGACGTTGGAAAGAGCGAGGATAAAAACGATTGTGATACGAATATTTAACTTGCCTATGTTTAAAGAAACTGATAAACTGAAACTGGAAGGCGATAGAGGTGAGTCGAGGAAGGAGAAGGAGAAGAAGCAGAAGAAGAAGCAGCAGAAAAAGAAGACGATCGTAGAGAGATACCTCGAGATGGAAGGTGAACACACGACCACGAGAAGAATGCCTGTAAATATGTAAAGCCGTTCGCTCCGGCGGACAAACAAACAAACAAATGAAACAAAAAAGCGGAGACGCCGTGGAAAAGAACGGCCCGAGAGAGTGTGTTCGAGAGAAAGGAAGAGAGAGAGAGAGGGAGAGGGTGTGAGAAAGTGTGTGTGTGTGTCGAGTATGTGTTTGAGCGCGTGTGAAAGAAACGAGTGCACAGGGTTTGGAAGATAGAGAGGGAAGAGTCGCGAGTGGGCAGGCAGGATCGCTGAAGGATACAAGATAGAAGGAGAGAGAGAGAGAAAGAGAGAGAGAGAGCGGAGAAAAATAAGAGGAGGGAGGAGAAGTAGCGTAGAGAGGACGAAGAGACGAGAAAAAAAGGGGAGAGGCGAGTGTGGGACGGTACGGGGGTAGAAAAATGAAGGGAAAAAGAAGTGGGTAGAAGGACGATGCGGAGAGGAGAAGGAGAGAGAGGGAGAGAGAGAGAGAGAGAGAGAGAGAGAGAGAGAGAGAGAGAGAGAGGAGAGATTAGGTAGGGGATTTACGAGGCCGAGGGCCGCCAGCGTGCTGAGCCATAGCTTTTCTGTACGACAAGTCGACGACGACGCCGATACGGAGGGAAGAGAGGGGTTACGACTCTTGTATACTATAGTAATATTTGAATGTATATTTATACGACAGGTTATATATATATTATTCTATTAACTATAATGATGATATTTTGAATCGGTTTTAAAATCAGATTGGTGCTGATACGTAAATGCTATATATATATATATATATATATATAAATAAGGTGTAAGCGAGTAGACGAGAAAGAGAGAGAGAGTAAGAGAGGGAGAGGGGGCTGGGTGGGCGAGAGAGAAGGGAGATAAAACAAGCGAACGACGCGCGCGAGGATGAGAAAAAGAAAAAGGAAAAACGGAGGAGGGAACGTGGAAGAAGGCTGAGACACCGTATAGAGAGTATAGCGGTTTAAACACGTAGGGTTATAGTCGATAGATAGTAGCTCAATGGAACTGAGAGGAACGGACGGGGTTATATAGGGGGAAGGGGGGCGCGTTATGGCTGCGCGCGACGCAAAGGGGGTTGGGAGACGCGCGCGAACGAGACGGTGTGGAGAAACACGACCGGAGCGCCGGGAGGAGATACGAAGACTTTATCGGAGAAGCCTCGTTTTTCGAAGTCCGTTCTCGTTCGGAACTTTAATAATAACGAGAGTAATAATTATAATTGAACATTATCATCGCGAACGAAGGATTAGGAGGGGGAAGGGAGGGTGGGAGGGAGGGAGGGAGGGGTGGAGGAGGATTATATATTTCGTGGCAATACTTAAACGAGACGAGGAACGAGGAGGAAATGATACGAGGAAATTTCAACGTACTAGAGAATAGTCTTTTAAATTTCTATATTAAGACGTGTGATCTCTCTAATTATTGTACATTATAAATATATGTATGTATATGTGTGTATATATACATTATACGTGTGTGTATAATAGAATACGTATAATGTATATATATGTATATGTTATGTATATATATATAATATTATTGATGATCTATACCTATAGACGAGATGCATAAAATATATGTATATGTATATATATATACCAACAATTATTATATATATGTATACATATTGATAATTACGATTATACGTATATTAGGCGTTCTACAGTTAGTCTTTTATCGTATGATTAGACACACAGAGATGATCTGAAGATGAAATAATTGTGCGGCCATATTCTCTGTGGCCTGTTCGTAGTGCCTCGGAATTGCTGCTCGCGGCAGTGATTTGACCGTATTTTAGGAAGGTATATTAATTAATAATTATATTCAGAACTGCAATTATCGATACTCTGATACAGTACGAAAGGGAAAATGCGCGCGGGGAGACGATTTTGGGAGGCGAGCGAGGAAGAGGGCTGACAGATATCGGGGGAGAGAAAAAGAAGAAACGATAAAAAATACGACGAAACCGAAGGAAGCAGGGGCGGGAGGGGGAGAAATATGTTGATCGAGAGGGTGAGGGGGGGGGGGGGGGGGTCAAACCGGGGTGATCGTGTCGTCAGGCGTCACGTTAATCGACTCATTATTTAATTAATCAGAGATTTTACTTATATCGCGTTCGCGGGACCACGCCGCGAACGAAAAAAAAATCAATATAAGGGAGAAAAGAGGGCGGGGAACAAGGTGGAAGACGTGCAGGTGCGCCGGAAACCGCGAGAACGGCCGAAAAACGACGATGTGATCGTCGCCCAATATTCGTTCGTCGACAATTTTATATTTTTTAAGTTCCTTTTCTTCTTTCTTTGCCGCGCGAAAATAGCTGTTCACTTACTACGACTGTTGACTACCGGTATCGTTGTTCAATGTTACTTCGCCTGTATAACGTCGCGTCGTTATCCCCGCCACATAGGGATATCGGCGATAGAGAGGAGGGGATGAGTCGTTAGCCAATCACAGCGAGAACGAATGGCCTCCACTGCTCCGGAACGTCTCGCTGGTCGGAGACGTCTGAGTTAAAATGCACTGTATCGTCTCATTCCGACGATTTCTGATTAAATTCTGAGACAAAATCGTCGTTCGTATAATTTCCCCTCTATAACTTCACGTTATTTGAGGGGAATGTGATCAATGGGAGCGTTAATTTACAGGGGAATGTTTTGTGTTGAATGTTATCGAGCAGTGCAAGCTGCTTTGTGTTGGTTGTGTTGTGGCGGTGATCGAACGCGACGCTAAAGGGGAAAAGTACTATATTCTAGTGAAAAGTGCTAGTGAAAATGCTCAATTGACAAAGCAACGCTGCATGGCATGGTTAAGAAACTCTACTATTGTTTCTTCAGTTACCGATCTCCTCTAATCTCGTCGATACTCAATACTTAATGATCCGTATAATATTTCTATCGTTAGCTCTGTCTACTAATTAAGCGTCCGGTTACAATACGTAACGGCGCGGTTCAATTTTCGCCGGTCCATCGAGGAACGCGGATTACAAACATGATAATCACACTCGCCGAAGAACAGCAGGTCCCTAACCAGCCTAACCGTCGGGGAAACGACGATCAATTTACCCGTCGACCAACAAATCGTTCCAGAGACAATCAAAATTCGCGCGGTCCCGCGAAACGAGCCCTCACTGATCCCCTAATCGGCAATAGCTCGAGCACCGTATACGATTCGCGTAGAGTTTCGCGGGGGATCCCGCCGCGAAAAGATCCAGTTTCCCACGGTCCGGCTAGGCGACGCGCACCTGAGCAGGTACGCGAGAAATTTTTAATTTCGGCGGGGCCGAAACAAAGCTACTTTTTCTTTTCGATTGTGCCCGGCATTTCTTACCTTGCGACTCATTGTTCGTCCACGGGTATCGGCCAGCATAATAGGATTCTGCCGGGCGCGCGTTCCGCTCGAATTCGCGAGGAAACGGAACCGCGAATCGCTGGGGAATTTCCATTTTTCGCGCGACGCGAAAAAATTCGATGCGGATGGGGAAAATCTTGCGCGATGAACGGGTGGAAATATTCGCGGACAACGATTATTCGAACGGAACTGGGAAATTTCCGATTTTTGAATGCAAATATTGTGAAGCGATCCAGAAATATCATTATCACGTATCTTTATTTTAATAATTTTAATATTTGAAGTAACCTTTTCCTTTGCCTAAATGTTCTCCGGGGCTTTGTTAAGGAGATTTAACGAAAATCGCGGACCAATCAGAGCATAGGCCCCGCTGAGCGTGGCTTTGGCATTGGCCTGGTCGAAATCCGTCCGCAGTAGCCGCGCTCTGATTGGCCCGTGTATTTTATTAATAACTCCTTAACGAAGCCGCGGAGAACATTTTCGCAAAGGAAAAAGTTAGTTGAAACGACATCGGGCATCGCTTCTTTCAAAGAAATACAACATTTTTGGGACAGCCTGTATATTCTCTATTACTTTAAAGTTCATTTCAATTTCAATCAACACCATTGTTTACGGATAGGACAGTAGGCTCTTGAGGTACCGGAGGTTCGGATAATCGAAGTCCCACAGCGAGCCCGCGGATCTCGTGGGCTCCCGTTTGCGAAATGTCGCATCGGTAAAATTGCAGACTGGCTGTTTACGCGGCGAGCGCTGTCCTCGGTCTTTCAGAACCGTCCGCAATCCAATTCGAAACTGAAACGCTCCTCGAGCGCCCCCGGGCGACGCAATTATTCCCCCCCGGACTCGAAAGTTAATTTTTACAACGTATCGGGCCGAAACGATTTTCCGTAGGAGATCAAACGCGTAATTGGAACCGGCTAGTTTCTCCTTTGTCAGGCAAGTCGCGGAATTTTTATTGTTGCCGATTGTTGGAACCACCGCCGTTTCGCTTTTCGTTTGATGCGACGGCAAAGCGAGAAGAAAGGGAACGATCGAGTTTTGTTGTAAAGAACCTGTAGATATGGATCTTGTTTATTGTTCGAGCTCGTCGCAAACGATATATTATCTTATATATTATATTATATTATAGTTATTATTATTATTATAGTTATTATATCTATTATTTTTAAGTTTCTCCGTGAAAGAGACAGAGAGAGAAAGAGATTTTCGCATACGGTGGTTAATTCTTCCTACTTTTTTTATGGAGTTTCTTATCTATTGTTGTATGTTTCCTTTTTTTTTTATTGAAATGGTACTCTTTCACGTGCACACATACACAGACACACGTACACGCGCTGCTTCAGCATGTCCGACATTGTTTGGAGCTGTTTTTATTTGTCTCCTCTCTTGTTTGAACGGACTACTACGGTTCTTTCATTATTATTTTTTTTTTTTGTAATTGTTTACTCTATTTTTAACGTTAATCGACTACTAGTGCTTATATGCTTGTTATACTCTTAATCTCGCAGTCACGAAATCGGCCGTGTGATATATACGTACGCATACTATGGATTATGATAGGCTGTATTTATAGTTGCGAACGACCAACCCCCGAGAGCGAATGTCGGATTTGGTTTCTAGGACTTGTTTAATCCTTTCTTTTTATATATGTATATGTACATACACACATCGGACACACGTACGTTTATATACGGTCGGTCGAAAAAGTCTCTGTGCACACTTCGAAACGGAATAACCTTTTTCAAAATCAGCTCGAACGATTTGAATTTGTTCCAGACGTCATAGGGGTTAGTTTATCAGACGATGTGTAAACACGTTCTGCATTAGGTGGTCCCAAAAGTTCGTGGAGAAAGTAAAATAAAAAAAACATGTTCTTGTTATTGTTCAGCAAAAACTCGAGTTAAGCAACATTTTTGTCAACGTCTGCTTATTTCCTAAGCATTTATGCACGGTAATATAAATTCTGAATTCACGGTGTGCACGTTACTCGAGAACGAACTTCTGGTTCAACCTATCGCGAAACGTGGTATTCGTTACAGGCTCCTGCAAAACAACTGCAAAATCAATATTCACTGTATTTTGTTCCTACCTCTTCTCAACTACAATTTTCATAAAACTTCCTTCGCACGCAGCAAACTGATCCTTCTAGGTTCTCGAAGAAGTTCATTCGATCTACTTTTAAAAAAGCTTCACTTTTTTAAACGGCGCATCGAGTGTACTTTTTTTTTTACGAGCGTGTATATGTATATTGATTAGATTTCGCGAACGGTTCGCGAAAATGGCGGCGACGATTGGCCAGCTGATCTCCGCCCGAACTACGAAACGGACTCGCGTTTTTATATATACACATACATATATATATATATATTTTTTACTGTTTGTGTTCCGTGTGTGTAGAGAACTCGTTGCGAACCGCCGCGAGAACTGGTTTCGGGTGGTCGGACGACGTCAGAGCCTTCTGTGGTGCCATTTCGATCGACGGGACGCACGCACAAAAAACGGGGAAAAACCGCCGAGCGTACTGTGATATCATCGATTCGCTGGCGAAAATCATGCGGAGGCCTCCGCAAATCCGAAAGGGAGCATGCTAAACGCTGTCGGACGCGCCGCCAAAGCCCCACTTCGCAAATCAACCCTCGCGCGCTCCACGAAAACGATCCCCGATCGATATTCATCCGTTTTTCTCCGACACTTGCGCTGCATCGGCTATGTGTCATTCGTGTTCTCACATTTTGGAAAATGAATTTCTAATTATTAATCAATCACTCGTACGCTCCTCAGAAACAGTTGCATGACAGAGCCTGTCACTCATTTCTGTATTACAATTTAATAGAACAAATTGTGTGACATCAAGATCGCCACAAATTTTATAATGTCTCACCGAGTTGCATAAAAGAGAATATTTTATCCATTTTTGCAAAGAAAACACAAGATATTTTTATTTTGCATAAAGAGTAGCTGATCGCACTGATAACAATTTTTTCATTTGGTCCACGAGTCAAAATATTCTGAAATGTCTAAAAACTGTGAATATTCATTTCAGTCAATTAACGCGAACAATTGGTTTTACACTTCGCGTCGTAACGTTGCATTTTTAAATGAAAAATGGATGAATGTTTGCGCGGACGAGCGTACGAGGGTTCGCAAACGAGAAAGTATCGAATGTAGGGGTTGAAAGATCGCATAGATCACGAAGTAGTCGCGGGACGATCCGGCTGATCCGCGTCGGAAGTATACGATGTTGTCATACGTTTTATTTATAAGAAGCGACTTTTCTATCGTAATAGTGTACAGCGCGCGAGAAAAATAGAGCGGGAAGGGGTGAGAGATTAACGTTTAACATTTAAGCTGACGCGTGGATCGTCTCGCGGTCCGTGGTCGACGGTCGTTCAACCTTCTCGGATCGATTAATCGGGATCGAGACGAATGGGGTTCTCGCGATCGACGATCGAGGACGCGTAGAGCAGCGGGAGGGTGAAGAAGACACGGTTACAAAAAAAAAAGAAAAACGGAGACAGAAAGAATGAAAGAAAGAAAGGAAGACAGAACGAAAAATAGAGAAAAAGAGGAGACGGACACCACCGTGCGTTCAGGAGCGTCGATCGAATAACTATTTCGCGATTGTCCGACGTCGTCCGGCCTCACTGTTGGCCAACTTGTTAAACCGACTGTTCTTTCTCGTTCAACGAACTACCGATGCATTTATTATATATATTTTTTTTCTCTTTCCTCGATCCTTCTTTTTTTTCTATTTATCGCTTGTTGCACCGCTCGATCGAGAGGGAAAGCGGACATGTCCCCCGGGTGTGTGTGTGTGTGTGTGTGCTCGATTGATCGATAGGATCGGTCGGTCGATCGATCGAACGATCGCAACATTTCTCGGCGACGACGGAACTCGCCCACCTTGTGCGTTTGTATACGTAAATGGAACGAGGAGGAACACCCGTTTTTGCGAGGCGACCTTGTGTTTCTCCGAGTTTGTTTTATTATTATTATTATTATTATTATTATTAATATTATTATTATTATTATTTTGTAATTTTGTAATTTTGTAATTTTTATCATGTTTCCCCTATCATGGAATCTACTCGGTTGTGTGCTTTCAGACGTAGAGAGTCGCGGCGCGGGCCGCGTCATCCGTGTCGTCCACCGAATGCTCAATCATAGATTAGGTTTAAGGTTTTTATTATATTGTCCTAATGATTTTATGTAAATTATTGTTCCCCCTTCCCCCCCTTGTTTTACTAGTTTCGTTCTCTCTTCTTCTCCCCCCAAACAAGACTCAGGGCTTGACAAGCCTCGCGACTGGATGACGCGACCCGGATTGATCTCTCTGTTTCTGGATTTTTACCCCTTGATTACTCTCTAGTTACGTTCTTCTGTTTCATGTTCGCGTTCTCCGACCCCTTTCCCCCATGTTTTGTTTGTTACTAGAGAACGAGAAACCGTTCGCGACGCTGTTCTTTCGTTTTATTGTTAATTTATACGACGATCCACCGGCTGGTTTCTCGTTCGGGGAGCGCAGAGTGCAGGCGTGGGCGGAGACTGCCGTGAGACCACGCCCACTATAGGTAGCGGGCGGCAGGGGTGTTCGACTTTGTCTCTGGTTGTTAATCGTCAGTTAATTAGTCTTCTCTTCTTCAGAAATCAATTGCGCCGAAGCAATGTTCCGGCGGCCCGGAGCGCTCCCAGGGGCCACTAGCCCCGCCCACGCTTGCATTAGACCCTCCCACCCCCGCGAGTGAGATCTCGCTTTCAAAATTTAGCTTTAAAAGAGAGAGAGAAGGGGGAAAATGTCTCGCGAACGCTGATGCAGGTGCAATACATTACGGATACGCGTACACTTAGGATCGTGCCGCGGTGCGTTGAAAACCAATGCGAGTCTCCGAGGGGCGAACATGCGAGCGAGCCGGCGAACGCTATACCGGAACCGGTAGTAGCGTTCTTCCTCGTCCACCGTTATTTGTCTCGCGTGTTCGCCCTCTCGACGAGACGAACGACGTCTCGCTTTGTTTTATTTCGATTTTTTCGCTCATACCCCTTTGTCCGTGTGCGTTTTCAGCCCCCCTCCCGCCATCTTGTTTGTTCCCCTCGAACCCCGCGAAATTCGTTTTCGCGTGTACTTAGGCGTTTCAACGCACACGTAGTTCGCGTTCTTTTCTTTTTTTTATTTATATATATATGTAATATTATATATATATATACATAGATTTTTCTTCATCTTTTTTATTTTATGATTTACATATGTATGTATACACACACACGAACTCGCACGATCGTAATTGTAGAAGGATAAGAGCGAAAGGACGATTAGCGTGAGAACGAACAACAACAACCACAAAAAAAACAGAAACGAGTTGAACGGCGATCTTTTTTTGTTTTTTTTTTACGATATTAGAAATATAATACACGAGAGCAGCGAATCACTGAGCCAAGACTGACCTCTTTGTGTTTTTTACTCCTTTTATTGAATCGCGAGGCGACCTTTTTCACTCGCTTTTGTGCTGCTCGCGAAAAGCTTCGCAGCTCGCCGTTTTTCACCTAATCGCCGAAAACCCATCCGCCCACCACCCCCTCTTCCTCGTCATCCCCGGATTTTTGTCTGTTTACTGTTTCTTTTCTTTTGATTTTGTTCCTTTTCTCTGTTTCGATTACGAACTCGTATATGAATTCGACGCTTTAATCAGCCTTCGATGTACTGTGACGAACAGCGAAAAACAGAATATATATAGATATATATATATAAATTTATATATACATACATATACACACACACACGTAACGAAAGCATTTAAGAAAAACGAACACGAAAAGACGTAAAAAAAAAGAAAAAAGAAGAAACAACTCGCAAGATTGCAATAAATTTTGAATAAAATCTTATTTTTCTTATGCACTCTCCTCATTTCGATTCTTTCGACTTTTAATTTTAAGTACTTCGCCGAAACGGTACCCAACCATCGTTAGAAACATTTATTTAACAATTGTTTATTTATTGTTTGATGATATTCCCCACTGAATTTTCGTTTTTCCTGCTTTTTCGATTGTGTTCCAGATACAGTTCTCCGTGTTGTTCAATTAGACGCGAGTTTAACGATAAAACCATCCTAATTACAATCACAGAGCGGAGATCAAGAGAATTTGGTATTAGATTGTTGGGTATAAAATGTCCGATTTTTTAAAATAATTTTAAACAAACGTAACTTATGTAATTATCCAAAATCGAAATTTTGAGATTCGGTAGCACGCGGGCCGGATTCGGGCTTCACGGGCTCGGGTTTCGGGCTCTGCTCGAAGATACCATCAGAATTCCTGCTCCGTTTCGATCCCCCTCGGCCCCACAACCCCCTGTTTGTCCAGCTTCGATCCCGTACCCTTTTCTAATCCGCCGCCGAGCATCTCGGCGATGTATCGAACGCGTAGATCGTAATTAATCGAAGCCGCGACAAGCGTCCGCGAGCCCGAGCAGGCCCGAGACCGTGTTCTGTTCCACATTTTCACCATTTCCTCGTCCCTTTCTTTTTCCTTTTATACAATAAAAGCCGAGCCGCGTAGATCGTAATTAATCGAAGCCGCGACAACCGTTCGCGAGCCCGGCTCAGGCCCGACTCAGCCCGAGACCGTGTTCTCCTTCTCATTTTCATCATTTTCTCTTTGCCTTCTTTTTCTTTTCATACAAATAAAACATGCAAATAAAAGCTGAGACGCTCGGCGTCGGGAGAAAGATAGAGAAAGACGTTCTTATTTTATTGTTTTCAGACGTTTCTCCGTTCTTTTCTACCTTTTGTTGTAGCCTCAGTTGACTCGCTGTTTCCCGGATCGGGACGAGAAGGTTTGCCAATTGAGTTCCAATTGATTGTTCCTCTTATTCTTTTTTTTTTCTCTTTTTTTCATCGTTCTTTAAGCCCCGTCCCGACTGTGAAACGCTCGCCGATATCGGCGGAAGCTGCTCTCGAAATCCGGAGATACCTTTTCTTCGCGTTCCGCGTTATAATATTTCTTATTAGCTCGGGAGAGCACACAATCCCTTGGAATTTAATTATAAAACTCGGCCAGCTGAAACAAACCGTGGTGAGACAACGATGGGAATCCCGGCAGACACTCCACGACACCTCATTTGCTTCTACGGTGTTCCCCTCGGCCTTTGTCCTATTTCCCGGTCTTGTTTTCATTATTTTCGTTTAACGCGGATTTATTTGCCACCCGGATGAAGTTGTCCGATCGATCCGGGACCGGTCTGCTTCGAGCTGCCGACTCGGACTTTTCCACTTCAACCCTTCCGACAATTGCACAATCGGGTCCATTTGAACCTTTGTTCGGCGATTTTCTTCGGCGGTTTCTTAAAGACACCGTTTACGCGCGCTTTGGTCTTTTCATTAAATCGAATTGGACACGTCGTACATCCGGAAATATTTGAAAGAAGATTCATGCAGAAAAAAATTTTCACGTTGAACGATACTTTTTCTTCAACATTACAAAAGATCAACGTCACACATTCCAACACGAATTTTCTTCAAGAATTCATTTCCACAGTTAATACTTTAAACTTGTTTGTCGATGAGAAAACAGTAAATCGTTTGTTTCAATTTTCCCGAACGTAATTAACTAACAAATCGTGGGAGAAGATAAACAAAGACACGCACCATAAAATACCAACCGCGATCTGATCGAGCATCGTAGAATGTCTCGAGAAGGCATGGGTGAAACAGATCCCGGTCGCAGCCGTTTAAGGATTGAAATAATGGTTATTAGAGGAGAAACGATCGAGGCTGGTTCCGATGCGCTTCGATTCCTCGACAAGGAGGATTTCGAGCGTCGTAAATATCCCGGCGAATATCGTGTGGCGGGTCCACGGACGCGTACAACCAGTTCTGCTCGTCAGGACGGTCGGTTGTCAGAACGCTGATTTCGCGGTCTCGATTATTTTGCGGCACACGCTCTCTCGAATACGCGCGCGATTCCGTACAATATACGAGGGTCGGAGAGGAAACGATGCAGATCCGTCAGACAGAATCGTACATTAAAATCTTGACCAGCTGACGGAAGCCATTTTCTTTCCTCGGGTTCTCCCGTTTCGGCGGGAACAATATGCAAACGTTTTGCATGGCCTCTGACCGAAATGGTCCATCTGTTCGTACACTCTTTCATCTGAGAAAATTCTCAAAATTTCATAGTGTTTTGTGCTTTTGGGCATCGACTTGGGTCTCGATTTATTTCCAACACTGTATACCAGAAGATATCGTTCGCTATAGTCTTTACATGAAAAGGTTCGGAAGATCGTTTATGGTTGCAATATAGGGATACAATATTTTGACATTTGTTTCTTGTTAGGAATCAGTTGTGGGCGTCATCTTAACAATTTATCTCTGACATCATTTTTTATCATTTCATAGAATCTGTTTTTCGGAAGGTGAAGATTCAGAGGATCGTTTGTGGCTGCATTAATAAGAGCACAGTGGTTTGTTTCCAAGAGACAAAACTTTTGTACGATCATCAGTTTCCGGACTCGAGAGCGTAATATTTTTCAAGTTTTAAGACGTCGGAAGTGTTGCCCATAAAATTCCCCGATTACCGTCGAGTAGGGCGATCGGTTCCGTCTACGAGCAGTAAAGTTTAATCGACAAATGCCCATCGAGAACAGCGTCGACGAACAGGAACAGGAACACGAGAAGCGCGCACGGCGCGGTGCGGTGCGGTGCGGACCGAGCCGGACCGGGCCGTCTCTGTCGATCGATCGAAAAGTTCGAGCGATTCCGTGGCCGCGTGGCGGCATAACGAGTTTGAGAAACTCTGCCGTCTGCGAGGAGCTATGCGACTGCACTTGACTTTCCAACTTCACGACCGCCGCCGCGGCTACAAAAGCCGAAGCCCGTCTGCGTGAAGTCTGCGCCGCGAACGAACGGCTCTCGCTCTCGCTCTCGCGTCGGAAAGGGAAATTGAAACCGGCTGCGATTCCCGCCGTTGACCACGACACGACCCGAAATCTCCCTGACTCCCTAGACTCTGCTATCAACAATTTACCATTTGCTCTCCATTTTTTACAGCAGCAGGTTATCAACAATCTACAACTTGTTCTCAGTTTTGCACAGTCCCAGATCCAACCTAATATGCCCCTCGATCCATAGATCGCCTTCAAAAACTTTTATAAACAAGTTACAACTTGTTCTCTATTTTTCCTGGTCTTAGACCCAGCCCGATATGTCCCTAGATCCCCAGATTATCAGAAATTTCAACTTGTTCTCAGTTTTGCACAGTCCCAGATCCAACCTAATATGCCCCTAGATCCATAGATCGCCTTCAAAAACTTTTATAAACAAGTTACAACTTGTTCTCTATTTTTCCTACTCTTAGACCCAAACCGATATGTCCCTAGATCCCCAGATTGTCTTCAGAACAGATTATCAGAAATTTCAACTTGTTCTCAGTTTTGCACAGTCCCTATCCAACCTAATATGCCCCGAGATCCATAGATCGCCTTCAAAAACTTTTATAAACAAGTTACAACTTGTTCTCTATTTTTCCTGGTCTTAGACCCAAACCGATATGTCCCTAGATCCCCAGATTGTCTTCAGAACAGATTATCAGAAATTTCAACTTGTTCTCAATTTTGCATAGTCCTACATCCAACCTAATATGCCCCTAGATCCATAGATCGCCTTCAAAAACTTTTATAAACAAGTTACAACTTGTTCTCTATTTTTCCTGGTCTTAGACCCAACCCGATATGTCCCCAGATCCCCAGATCGTCTTCAAAACAGATTGTCTGAAATTTTCAACTTCTTCTTAGTTTTGCACAGTCCCAAATCCATCCCATTATTATGCCCCTAAATCCCTAGATCGTCGTCAGAAATTTTTATCAACAAGTTACGACTTGTTTTCTATCTTTCAATCTTAGATCCAACCGGATGTGTCTGTGGATCCCCAGATTATCTTCAGAACACCATATTAGGAACGTTCAACTTGTTCTCAGTCAAAAACTTTTTATCTACATGTTAGAACTTGCTCTTTATTTTTCCTAGTCTTAGACCCAACCCGATATGTCCCTAGATCCCCAGATCGTCTTCAGAACACGTTCCCAACAACCGACAGCTTGTCCCGGATTTTTCCGAATCGATTTTACCAGCGGTCACCTGATCGACCGCAAAAAACAGATGATCGAACGATCGAGACAGAAAAAAAAAGAAATCAAACCCGCAACGCCGTCAGAGGTTCACTCAATCGTCATCGGACTCGAATTGTATAATTAGTCTTATCGCGGAGATAGGATGCTCGCGATTAATTCAATCTGGCCTCGCTTACTCCGAACGATAACGCGTGCCGTTAATAATGAGAGTCGTCGAGTTTTCGCATTCATCGGACGCACAATAATTAGCAGAAAATCCGCTCGGCAAAAAGAGCAGAATAATATTGTTGCTTTTTCCGCTTGTGGCGATTGTCGCTTCGGAACGAAATGATTGGCTTCGGACTTTTGTTTACGGTCACAGCGCAGTTATCGAGATGCTTTTGTTGGACGTTGGTCGGATCGATTTGCTCGTTCGAGCGTGGCTTGTAATTGAAATCACGCGGAATCCGAACAAATGGAGATGTAAGCATTGATAATGACAATTGGCAATTACTACTTATACGTATTATAGTACATTTCGTGTATCGTCGGAACAGAGTAATAAGAGAGCCAGCTCAGGTTGCAAGAGCGAAGTCTCTGGAAGATAATGTTCGATGACGATCGCGGAGACAGTCCGACCCGTGACCTCTGACGATCGTGACGGCATGGAATCGCGACGATAACGAAACGAGATGAATGCGACGCGTTTCGTTGGAACAACGAGGCTCGGCGGGCTTAGGCCCGCGGCCGCGACTACTCACGGTCGTGGCTGCAGTCGCGTTAATGTTGTTATTGCCAAAAATGACGAGGAACGAGTTTACGCGGCTCACCGATACCGCCGTGTGCCGTCTTAACCAGCGCCGCACACCGAATCCGGTTAGACCGGTTCGGCGAGACGTTAGATTTTCGCGTGATCGCACTTTCGGTTTCTGAATATTGTGTCCTTGAATGGAGTCCCGGGGCTCTCCGAGGCCCGGTGTGGCCGCCGAGGTGATGCAAGAACGAGTGCACCGAAATTTACGGGTCGGGAACAGCGAAGGAGAGAGAAGGAGAGAGAGAGGGAGGGAGAGACGAGCGGCCAAGCTCTCGAGGAGTTTCGTTGCGGCGCGACGCGACGCGCGGCGGCAGAAGAGAAGAAAAATGCGCGTATCGCCGGTAATTGCCGGGGCCCTTACCGATCTTTCGCTCGGATTTCATTGCTACACTCGCGACGATTAACGGCCAGTTCGCTACGCTGCTGATCCGAATCTTGATTACCCGGTTTTGCGATTCTGCTCGACGGATTTTTGGGACTTTCGTGGGGATTCCTGGAGACAGGAGTTGCGGGAAGCGGTGATGCGTTTGTTCTGCGAAACGTATACGAGACCCGTTGCCTTAAAAGGGGGAGGGACTTTTTCGTTTGACTGCGGCGAAAATAAGTACGAAAGCGAAACACGGTATATACGTAAGTACTAGTTTATGCTGTTACACGTAAGTTGTACCATACGTAAGTTCAGAAACTGCAACGTCACACGCGACAAACACAAAGAACGAGAGAACTTGTCTTCCAGTTAACAGATTAATGGTCCCCGGCGACCATAACATGATCTGCTGGTTTAAAGAAAGACACGCGAACCTTATCAAACGGTCTGCAGCAACAATGTAATGCAATTTACTTCAAAGTATACGTAAATAATACGATTTAAGCGACCGTGGACATTTTGAAAGCATATTAGATTATATCAACACTTCTCTAGCAGATAAGCAAGAAAATAAAAAGTTAAAAATGACGATGAATAAAGGGTACCAGTAGTTTTGTCTTCTCGTTAACGTATTAGAGGTACCGAGATATCATAAAATGGTATTCCGATTTACGCGTGAATCTTTTTAACAACGTGCAACAAGAATTTCATGTAACTTCACGGTTGTACATAATACAACGGTATACGTAGTAATTTATAGCGAAGTCCGCGTCGAATAAAAATATTCTCTAATAATTGACAACTGTAATAAAATAATAATCTTTCAGTATGAAAACGGTACATGGAACCTCGTCAACAACCATCAGCAGCAGCAATGGTTACATTGCTTCTCGTCCGAAGTGTGCGTACGCAGACTAATCTAATTTACTATCGTGTAAGCAAAAAAGACAAGTAGCCGAAAGACGCAGAGGGCCGCGAAGAGTGAGCCGGTCTCGTCCGGTTAACGGGTTAATGGTACCAAGCGGCATAAAATAATATCCCGGTTGGGAAAAAAAGGCGCATGTACCTTTATAATAGCGTGCAGCGAGAGGTTAACGAGAAACGGGGGGTTCATATCGGGAGGCCTCGAAAAGGCCCAGCGAAGAGAGCTAGCTCGGCTGGGACTCGCTGCACGGGCCCCGAGCGCAGCTCTCAACTCCGAGGGAGAGAGAGCGAGAGAGAGAGAGAGAGAGCTCGGCTCTCCGGAGCCTCGGCGCGGCTCGGCGCAAAACTTAAGGCCCGAAGGACAAGAACGGGACGACGCGGGGCATTGGAACGGCGCGAAGAATGATGGATCATCATGCATGCCCGAAAACCCGTTGGGACTCCGCCGAGATGAAGAATGTTGCCCGGGGACGAGAAGAATCCAGCGGACCGGGAGAGCAGAGCCTGCCCGGCCGACGATATCGGCGATCGGGCCCGCTCGAAAAGCGGATTGATTGAGCCAACCGAGCTACGTTTTTCTTCGAGGTCGTCTCGGTGATCGATGGACGATAGAACGATCCCTCGATCTCGTAAGAGTCGACCGTCGAACCGCCGAAACCCATCGGCGCGATCGTTGGACTGCGGATTTTATGCATTCGTGGCAACAATACGAGTAGACGAAAGATACGACGGACAGATAAAATAGGATTTTAGGGTATCGATACGTATAGCCGGCAACATATTCAGGGTATTAAAGGCAGAAATAAATTTTGATTCGATCTTAGTACACTGTAATCGACGCGAACATTTCAAACAAATGAAAATTCAATTAACAGGAGTTTTGGTAAACAAACATGCGTCACAGAAGCGTTTATCGTCGGTCTAAGCCGAGGACTGTTCGGAGAAAGGCTAAATATGCTCTCCATCGCAGCCGTACAGCAATTGAGCCCCCGATCTCCAGTAGCACCATCAGCGATATTGAACAAGGCTCCGATTATGGTCCCCGGAGTGTTTCATCCATCCTCCATTGTGCTTCGGAACGACACGATCCTCCATACAAGCTGCCAACATCTTCGAGTTTCCTTACCCGGCCAGGAAAGCTTTAAAAAAATCGAGCATCACTGCGAAACAAAAAAAAGGGGCCAATTCCACGATGTTCCGAGTTCAACCGGAAAGCCGACGCCGGAACCCGGGCAAGCCTGAGTCACGCGACCCCGTTGAACCCAGTGCCCGGCGTCCCGACGCCCCGAAAAAAAACGCAGAAAAAGATCCTGAAGGCGTCTACTTCTTCTCGATCCGCCTAAAAACTTGCGATCAGCGAACACCGGACAAGAGGAAGGAGGAGAGCCCGAAACGAGCTGAAAACCGAAGCAAGATGGGGCCCGGTGTGCGACGAGGGGGTCCAGGGGCAGGAGTGGGGAACGTCCCGAACAAGGAGGCTCTTCCGAGAAAGAGTAACGAGGAGAGAACCGGCTGATAAATATACGGACGGGTCCAGGCGGAACGAGGAGGACCACGGCTCGCGAAAAGCGATCCCCCAAAACGAGGAAAGCTTTCGCGCGACCCTGTTCGCGAACTGGCCAGGAAGACGAGGCCGCGGAATGATACGCGAAAAAATTGCACGATAAACGAAAGAGGAGCCGATAATAAGAGACGGTCGGGGATCACAGCCTGGAGAGAAAGACTTCGGCTGGTTGGTCTGGCCGGGACGGGGCCAGGGGGGGGGGCTCCTGGCCCCTGGGGGACGGGGGACAAGGACGGTGGGACCGAGAGAGAAACAGAGCGAGAGGGAGAGAGTCTCCCCGACTCATAACTCGGCAGGTGGTGGGGGAAACGCCCTTGACTCGGACTCTCCGGCTGGCGGGGGAGGAGTGGGACCACGGCGCGGCCTTGAGTCGGCCCGTCTCGTTCTTCGACAGCGTTTCTCAATCTCGCAGTCTCGTCGGGGGTCTGCCCCGGCTCCGTGACGCTCGAGGAAACTTGTAATCGACGCGCGAGAGAGTAACAGAGAGATGGAGAGAAAGGACGGTTGGACCGACGACGACGACGACGACGACGGCGACGACGACGAAGACGGGACACGCCGATCTGTGTGTGTTGGCAGTCCGATGGTAGGGTCAGGTGGCCGACATTGTTTTCGTGACATTCCTATGCTATTCGTGTTTTCGCGGTCACGTCTCTCTCCCTTTCTCTGTCTGTCTGTCCGTCTGTCTGTCTGTCTGTCCGTCCGTCCGTCTGTCTGTCTGTCGACTACGAACGGAGAGCCCGGCGGGGATCGATCATGCACCGGTGATCTCTGTTTTCCAAGTCCCGTGAGTCATCCGTCTACCAGCGGTTCAGACTGGTGGAGACGGGCTCTCGCTTGTTTGGCGATGGAGGGAATGATTTTGGGGATTTTAGATGGTACACCGGGTGGATTTGAGATTGAAACTTGCGGGAGGAGGAGTTTTTGGGAGCGTTGCGAGTACTGGTACCTTGAAGAGCATTGGGGGGCAGGGCTTTCGTTGGTGTGGAGGAGAATAGGTTCTGTCGGGGTTTGATGTTGAGAGGACCTTTGCAAGCCTGATGTTCTTAGGAACCCTTTAGTGTTTCAAAGATCCCTGAGTTCGAGGACTTCGATTGCGAATACCTCGATGAACCTAGACGATCATGGACAACCTCGCGGTTCAATCTTGGGGGAATCGAATTTCTGAAGACCTGGTTCTCTCAGGAAGCCGCTGATTTCTCAAGATATCTCAGTTTCTGCAGCTTCAATTGCGAATCCATAGATGGTCCCAGGTAATCATAGACGACCTCGTGACTCAGTCTTGCGGGAATCGGATTTTTGAAGGTTCCCTTAAGTGAAGATCCCTGAGTTTGAGGCTGTTGACTGTCCTACCTAATCTTAAACAACCTCTGGCCAACGAAAGGTCCACCGATGACACACGTTTGCCCCGCAAATGCCAAAAAGACACTCTGTTCATCGAACATCGAGCCTGTCGTCGATACAGACAGTCTAACGAAGTAACTGCGCGAGATTACCAGCCACGGTTCAGCGTTCAACGCGATCGGTAGGCACGAGAGGTTTTTAAAAAACGGCGAGAGCGAAGGCAGCCGGCAGGCATCGGAGAAGCGAGCCTCTGGCCGAAAGCTAATCATCCCCGGCTTGGATCGGCAGTCACGCGGGCCTCTCGAAACGAGTCACCGGGCTAAAGGAGAGTTCAAGGTTCATGAACTTGCCACGACGATCGTCGCGACGGCTCTTACGAGCTTGGCTCAGGAGTAACGAGAAGCCTCTCCTCTCTCGCGGTGTGTCTACGTACTGGTTTCTCTCGTGTCGTGGTCACGTGACGCGAAATTCCTTTTCGACACGGAGAACAGACCGTGGACGAAGGGAGTCCGGAGGAGAGGAGAGAAGAAGGAGAGAGACATAAAGAGAGGGAGAGAGAGAGAGAGCATGGCCGGGTGGGGAGCACAGCATCCACCTCGAAAAAAACATTCCGATGCGCTGATTGCATCTACCGGTGCATCGGGAGGCGGCGGAGGTGCTAATCGGGTTACCCGAGTCTCCTTGAACGAGGCGAGGGACCGGCAACGAGAAAGGAACCGGCGTCGCCTCTCCGACGCAAAAATAATTCATAATCTCCCGGCTGGAGGGAACGTAAACACGGCGAGAATCGAGCGAGGGCAACGCAAGCCCCGTAAGAAAGAAAGAATGAAAGAAAGAAAGAAAGAGGCTCGGGCTCGCGCGAGCAACGCGTTCCCGCGACGATTGATCGGGCCGGTCGCGGGTAATTGGCGTAATGACGGAGCCGGGAGGCGGGTAACTCCTTTTTCGGGTGGCGGACGGTTTAAAATTACACGCGGCCCGCAACTGGGTCGAACCCGGCCCGCGGTCCTCCCGACGGAGAAACGCTTTTTCGCATTCGCGTTCACGTTCGCGTTCGCTTTCGCAACCCGGCCCCCGAGATCCCTGTCATTTCGCGTGATTATCGACGGAGACGCGGCCCGCGACTACCGCTCCTGTCGGCGGACAGATACGATCGCGATCCACCGTGATCCACCGTGATCCGACCGATCGAACGCAGCCGGTTATTAGACCGCGCCGATGCCAGCTCGCTCTCTGCCCTGAATTCGTTCGTTTGACCATCGCAACCGGCGAGTACGAATGCATGCTTCGGCGACTACGGCGATCGAAGATCATCCCCGACGAGGAATAGAGCTGTACCTCCGGGATGATCACTGTAATCGGCACGCTTAAAAACTGGACGCGCAACACGCGGACGACCATTTGGCCGAAACGGGTGCAACTTGTTCCCGAGGGTTGCTCTCTGGGGCAGTTCTCTGGCTCCGAGATATTGAAACCGGGAGCTAAGAGGTCACGCCCACTTTCGAGCAGAAGTGTACGGAGCCGAGACAAGATTGAGCATGGCACCGTTTCTCTCGTGTTATTTGCAACGTTACTCCCTCGAGCGAGATTGCATAAACTCGAGAGCTAAGAAACCACGCCCGCTTACAGTTTTGTATGCTGGGAGAATGATATAGTATTTTGTCTCAAGATAGAGTCTATGTGGCATTCCTCCTATCGCATTGTTCCGAATGTTTTGTGGGGCTAGCTAGATTGAATTCGAGAGCTACGAAGCCACGCCTACTTTGGACTTTCTACGTAGAGAGAACGATGCAACCTTTTGTATCAAGAATCAAAGTTTATATGGCGCTTCTCTTCTCGCATTATTCGGATCGTTGCTGGCTAGAGCAAACTAAGAGCAACGAAGTCACGCCTACTAAGCGCAGTTCGTTCCCACGCGTTGGAATCGTTGCTCCTGACGGCAAATAGAAATCCTCACGCATATCTGAATTAAATAGTTATCTGAAGTGAATCCTGAAAAAATCGAACAAAAAACATAATTTTTTTGGAACCACATTTCGGTGGGTTGCAGAATCTCTGAAATGAACATATACGCATAGACAGCTCCACAGTACACAGGACCCAATACCAGCTCCTCCGAGATCAAGAGCAAAGAGACCACGCCCGCTATTTCGACTTTCATCCTCTTCGTTAAAGTCAGTTGCTCCCGAGGGCAACTCGTCGCGCTCCCGGTGCCAATTGCTCGCGACCCTCGCTCGTCACAATCTAGAGCGCCTCTCCGTGACGGAGATGATCTCGGTAGCGATCGGAAATCGCCAGGAAAAAACCAGCCGAACGTCGACGGTCCCCGGAAGGTGAAATTAAGGAAGTTGAGAACAAAACGCGCCTCGTCTCCCAGAAGCGTCTGCAAGGCTAAAGGAGCGGGAGAGCGTGTATCCGTGGGAGAAGGAGAGAGGACGAGAGGGAGAGCGAACTGGCCACGAAAGGAGACGTAGACTGGAGAAAAAGCGCGCGCGCGCGCGCACAAGAGAGAGAGTGACGAATCTGAAGAAGAGAAGAGTAGACGAGAACGATGTAGGGAGAGGGTATTCCTTGGAGAAAGATGTTCCGAGCGATGGCGAAGAGAAGAAGAAGGAGAAGAATCTCCGTCGAGACCGAGAGAGGAGAGAGAGGAGAGAGAGAGTGAGAGCGGGGAGCCAGAAGAGTCGGTCCATAGAGGGAGGGTATATACGACGCACCGAACACCCTTTATACTTTATTTTGCCTCGACGCGAAATACCGGCTGACAGTTACTCCCTCGAACGAAATAAAAGGTGGGCATCCTTCTCTCACGGAAGAGAGGAGCAACTCGGAGAGGAACTTCCACTTGGCCTACTACTCCACTCCACGGAGCAGCTCGCCACGGACGAGCTACCGGGGGCTTTTCTTTTTACGCGAGCCACTTCCTGCTCGAACTTTGTTTTTCTTTCTTGTCCCTCGCCCCCGTCGTACCCCTGGAAGCGTGAGCGCGCGCGCGTTCTTCCTTCCTTTCTTTCCCTTTACTTTCCTTTCCTTTCGTTTCCTTTCGTTTCGTTTCGTTCTTTAACTTTCTTGTTGTTGCTCGACCGAGGGCAGCCCCGGGATTATGCAACGCATAACGGACGAACGTCTAAACAAGCAAACGACCACCAAATCCAACCCGATCGGCCGCGTAGACACACCACGATACATACGTATAATGTAGTATGCGATCCGGCGGCTCCTGCTTCTTCCGGTGCAGACAATTTTGGACGAACATCTAATTCATTTATTATTTAAACTCCGTTAGATTAGCTTCACGGTGGGGATGGTTCTAGGACAATGTCGAAAATCATGATATTCAAACTGCCGTGACATCGTAACAAAAGAATCGCGCGACGATCACTCTCGGGATCCGTCTACCTTCAGGATCCTTAATTAGTTTTCTCAAAGACCGTCCTGAATCCTGCGGAATATTGCAAACGGACCTGCTCCGGTCGATCGTTTTCCAACGACGGCGAGCTTTCCGTTCAAAGTATGATAGAAAAAAAATCGTACATGAAATTTGCAAAGAACGCTGCACAGTGGCGATTCCGATCTTCAAAACCACGATTTATAAACCATGATTTTATTGACCAACAAATTTTTTGGACGTCCGTAAATTCATATTCTCCCGTGCCCTTTGCGCAAGCAGGATGGTCCAAGTCTTTGAAAACAAAATCCGTTCGTTTACAAGTTTCTCGATTCACCGCGAAAACATGTTTTCTTTCATCAGACCGCATCAATTTTCGCAGAGAGCTATCGGCCGCTGTTGCGGGCCAGAATATCAGCAGGTCTCTCGCGTCGCGCTAAACTTCTCCCCGGCTCGCAAAACGCCCCTCACGGTCTCCTCTCTCCCATTCGAGCCCGTATCCCACACGATCCCATACCATCCCGTTCGCCCGTTTCGTCCCGCAAGCCCGCCCCCCCTCCTCCTACGTCCTCGTCCTCGTCGGATTTGCGTTTCGAAAGTGGCCAAGCGCTAAACCGACCGACGCCCGAACGAAGTTAGCCTTAATTCGATCTTCGGCCGGCCGGATAAGTTTGTTTGGAAACGCGATCGTTCCAATTGCATAAATTAACAAGGCACCGAATTCAAACGGGTTAAGCCGGCCCATTACCGGGGACACACGTACGCACACTGTCTCCCTTTCTCGGTTGATCATAGGAGATCGCGTTATACATACACACACACACGGGATCGTCCGCATAAGCTTTCTAAGCGTTGCTCAATTAGAAAGTGCTCTAAGCAACGTCGTCCTGGACCTCGAACTTCGACGATGTGGGGCGACATCGGATAAAGGGTTACGCCGGAATCACCGGCGCCAGGTTTCACCGATCGGAACACAAGTTTCACCGTCAACAGCAGTAACGGCTACGTTACCGTCGCGATCCTGTCGTCGGAACGACGACGACGACGACGGTGCAAGCTTGTACACCAAGATGTTACGGCGACCGCTGCCACGCTGGAGACTGGCGATAGCCGAAAGTTGGTTTTCTGGCGATTAGGGGACCCAAAGTACGAAAGTTAAAAAAATAGATAAATAGTTCGAGCTATCAAGACGCAGACTCTAACTTCAAATCGTGAACGAAGGAATAAGCGGACTAGCTTATCGTCAGTCAACGGTCGCCGTGCGAATGGTAATTCTACGTTTCCAGATTCATTTTCGAGCATCATTTAACCTGTTGCTGTGGAGGTCGGGGGTGGTTACGGGATTGTACGGGCCACAGAATGGCTGATATGAACCTCGATAGATTTAATCCGACGACAAGCAAGACTGGTGAATATTATGCGAAGGTTCTTTGTGCTCTGCGTTTTGCTCTCCCATCGACCGTGATAGAGAGTTGGGAGAAGAGAGAGCAAGAGAGAGAGAGAGAGAGAGAGAGAGAGGAGAATGGTAACAAGTTCCATCGCAAGAACTGTCCCCTGCCCCTTCCCGACCATCCCCTAGCCAACCTGTTTACACCCTCGTTGCACACGAATCGCAAGAACCAACCCCTTATCGCCGGGAACGGTGGTTCGGACGATTACGATTGAATTATTCATGCAATTTCGTTAACCATGCTCGCCGTTGCCCGCCGATTACGCCTCGAAAACGCTATCACCGGCCACTGATTAACTACCATCGACCTGCTAATGGGCTGTTTAACGTTTTCATCGGATCCAACGAACGATTTTTACCACGAGATCGAAAGTTCGGTGGAGTTGCTCGATCAGGGTCGTCGACGAGAGGTCGTCGTCGTCGTCGTTGTCGTCGACTATTCGCAGACTTCGTGAATAGCTCACGTTTTCTCTTCTCTTTTTTTCTTTTTTTTTCTTCTTTTATCGAGCCGTCGACCTTGAACGTGCGGAGAAGTAGATCATCCTGGAGGAGATCCAGGCTCCTGTCGCCTTTTACACCTTCTAAACGGTTTTCGCGTGTCCCCGAAGCCGCCAGCAATTCTTTCTGACCTACGGCGTTCGCCGGCGTTCGATCCGCTAATTCAATGGCGAAACTTCTTTAACCGAGTTTGATTATTGCCTCAAGTTTGCTCCGGCGCAGGCGATCTAATTATTCTACCTCGTTTTTGCCCGTTTATTAGCTTCGATATGATCTAGCCCAGCAATGCTCAGTCCGCCAAACGTTTATCTGCAGCCCGGAACGCTTACGTTCGTGATTAAGTGATGTTTAAAAAATTAAAAAAAAAAAAGTTGTAACATGCAATTTTTATTGATTCTTCTCTCGTAATTCGCGGGAAATTTTCGTTACAATATCATCCAGTGAATTGGTCCGTATAGTTTGCCAGAAGAACCGAAGTTGTTCGGTTCATTTATAAGGAAATTATTCTGATTGAAAGTGTGCGGTATCGATTATATAGTCTATGGAGGCATACAATAGATCTTCCTTTGTTTCCTATGAAATTCTGAACGATGAAGAATATCTGATCGCCATAACCGCGAAATAAATAGTTACGCTAGGGGTCAAAGTTGTTGTCATACGATACGCGGAGGGTGCGTTCCGATGCAAGCGGCGGACAGAGACACGAAATTCACGATCTTTTTGCGATTCCCGGACCATTGTGCGACGCATTCGAAAACCGCATCTCGTCGTGTCGAACGAGTCGATATTTCTCGCCTGGTGGGGCCCAGAGGAAGAGGAGAGAGGCCCAGACAAGGGGCCCGAATCGAGAAGCGGGGACCACGGCGACGCGGCGCGGCGAATTGTGCGCGTCACGCGGCGACAATCTTTGCGGACTACAGTGTCCTTGGAGCCGGATTATTAGCCGAACTGACGCGAATCACTGCAGATTAGCCAACTGTCGCAGATCGGTTTTGTTTTCGGATCCCGATAGAGAATTTACGAGTCTCAGAATCCATGAAATCTTGTTTATGCGAAGCTGTTGTGCTTCTGCGTCTCCCGCGCTCAGGTACAGCTCTCTGCCAACTCTCTACCTGCCAATGAAACGCCTGCCGACCTTCGAATCGGCAGCCAGCCGTTTTTTGTGCACGGCAAAGGCGGTAGCTTCGTGCCTCGGGACCACGGACCACTGTTTTCGAGCCCACGGTATCTAAACGACGCCGCATGCGAACTTGCCGGGGGACGTGAAAACTGACCGTCAGTTCGCACAATATCGACTACTTACTTCGCGGATCCACGTGAAAATGATCCTCAAACTGGCAGTCGAGGCTCGTTCGCTCTAAACGCTGCTGCTCTAGAAACTAGAGTCGTCTGCGTTAACTTTGTCAAATTCTACTTTCATTGCTAATCCTGCGCAGTCTCATTGTTAGCACTGTTAGAGCTTTACTCTAAATGCTACTGCTCTAGAGACCAGAATCGTCGGACGTAGCGTTTTGATCTTGTTGTACTTGCAAGTTGTGGTTTGGTAATTCACGTTCTACAGTCTGAAAAATTTTTGCTCTAAACTCTGCTGCTCTAGAGGACAAGATCATCTTGGTGGACATTGCGTTTTAATCTTATTTTACTGAAAAATTACAATTTTATTCTTAATCCTTTGCAATCTGACTGCTACAAATTTGTGCTCTAAATGCTGCTGCTCTAGAGACCAGAATCGTCGGACGTAGCGTTTTGACCTTGTTTTTATTGGGAAGTTGTGGTTTGGTAATTCATGTCTTACAGTCTGATGAATTTTTGCTCTAAATGCTACTGCTCTAGAGACCAGAATCGTCGGACGTAGCGTTTTGATTTTGTTGTACTGGGAAGTTGTGGTTTGGTAATTCACGTCTTACAGTCTGAACATTTTTTGCTCTAAACTCTGCTGCTCTAGAAGACAAGATCATCTTGGTGGACATTGCGTTTTAATCTTATTCTACTGAAAAATTGCAGTTTTATTCTTAATCCTTTGCAATCTGACTGCTAGAAATTTGTGCTCTAAATGCTACTGCTCTAGAAACCAACACGAGGTCTGTTAACATCGTGTTGTTACCTCGTTGTACCGAGAAGTCGTGATTTAATTTCTGATCCCCTTGCAGTTTTATTGTTCGCGAATTTTTGCTCTAAATAGCGCTACTCTAGAAACCAGAACTAAAATAATTCGATCAACCGTTGAATACAAAAATTTTGTTTATTGTATAAACAATCGGGGATCTGTTTCGCCCACGATATCGCACAATATAAATCCGACAAACACAACAATGACATCGTAGATCTATTAGCGCATTTACGCGACTTTCGCAACCCGATTTTGCGACAGCGTCGCTTCGCGCGCAGATTATCTCGTCGGCAAATCGGTCTTTGTTCGACGGAAGGTCGCCCCGCCGGTAGTTTCGAACAGAGGCGATGAATTTCCCTACTTAGAGAGTTAATTCTGGTCTGAAGGGACCGAATAAGAGGAAGCAACAGGTGAGAACTGTTAGTACCAAAATTGTGTGTACTTAAACACCGGCGATTCAAAGTTTAACGAGTCCAATTTCGCCGGCGTTCGAGCGGCAACCGCGCGCCGCGTCTAGTTCGAACTTCTCTCTTTTATTTTATTTTTTTTATTTTTTCCCTTTTTCGAAAAAAAATGAGCCGCACGCGCGAATATCAGCAATCGACGGGATAATTAAATCTCCGTCGGTTTTCGAGACTCGAGAGGTTTCCGACTCTCGGCGACCTGCACGTCTTCGGTTTCAACATGGTCCGACATGGAAATGAACGAACAATTAAACCGGGCTGGATAATTATTGCGCGGGAGCGTGGCCATCGAAAAATAAAACCGCGGAATGCTCGCGGGAAGGGTGGAAAACGCGGACGCGTATTGTAAATTAATAGGACCCTAATGAAGCCCGTTTTATACCGGCGCCCGTTCCTCGTTGGGAATTTTTATATGGACAACGATCCGTCGACTGGTTCGTTCCTCGTTGATTCTTCGTCGAGAGAAACAGAGTGGGAGGGGGAAAGAGAGAGAGAGAGAGAGGGGGGAGAAAGAGAGAAGGGCTCTCTCGCGTGAAAAACGGGCTGTCAACGCCACGGAACTGATTGTTAATTAGCGGTAAATTGTTTTCGCGTCCGTGAGCCAGACAAACTCGGTTCCTTCGGCAACTTTTCACCCTTAACCGTTTCGCTTCGGTTCACTGTTGCGAGCAACAGCGGCTCCCACGGTGGAAAAATTCGGTCGAAAATTAATTGTTTGTTGATAGAACGATTTAAACTTCCCCGAACGATCCTCGGTCTTTGTCGAAATTGATTCCCCCGAGTGCGAGAATTATTGAGCGTACACGTTCTTTAAACAAATGCTTGCTAGTCGAGGACCGATTTAGAGTTGTTTTCACCAGAAAAACCATTTGCATCGATAACATGTCCACGGCAGAAGTACGAATTACAACAAACGTTTACAAACTCGCTCTATGCGAATGGATATTTGCCAATCGAGGACGCACACGTACGTTCGATGGAGCGAAATGGTCACCGATAGGACGGAACTGACCCTTCTTTCAGGGTAAATTGTGTCATTAATCTAATGGGAATTTTCCGTACGTTCCTTTTTAATCAAGTCGGGGGACGTTGTTAAGTTGTCCCACTCGGCGGTGCCATTTTTCAATCAACTATGGGACCAGTATAACGTTTTATTTGGACATTTTCCACTATCTTTTCGATCAATTCGTCCTGTACACGTGTTCCTTTTGTTTCCTATTACATCGCTGTTTGTCAAAACATGGTAGTTTTAATACTCCATTGAACGAAAGAAAAAACTGGTGCTGGACAAGAAGCTTTTTTATGGTTTTTCAAGAGGCGACTGATTAAACTACTAAACAGAAATATCGGAACGGTTTCGCTAAATTATGATTGAAGTGTGCCCAACAGTTTTGTTCGATGTAAACGGGTCCGAAGCATCTCGGTCGCCGTTGTAAAAAAGACTTAGGCGTCGGAAGCATTACACCATCGGACAAACAGCGAGCGGACCTAATCGCGTATCGGCAATTTCGTCTACATCGAGCCAGACTCGTCCGGAAACCTTTTAATTTCTCTCGCGATGCTCAGATTAGCTCCCGTCCTATCGGGTCGAAGGGTTAAAGGGTTGAAGGGGCCATTGATTTGTCTCGGCGGCGCGGTCGGTGTTCGTTTCTTAGAGCGTCGATTTTTGTTGATCGTCTAGTGATAGAAAACAAATTGTGATCGGTGCGGTAAAAGCGTCAATAAATTTAATTGGTCGATTAAATAACACGTTAGAAACTTCGGGGGATGAGATCTCGGGTAAAAAAAATAAGAAAAAAAAAGAGAGAGAGAAAGAAACGTTATATAAAAATAGTGAGAGAGAGAAAGAGAGAGAGAGAGGAAGAGAGAGAGGGAAACAAAAAAAAACAGGTCCAATTTTTATAAGGCGAAACGATGTCAATGTGGAAACGATACGAGGGGGTTTTTTTGGGCGATGAGACAAAAGACACTAAATCAAATATACGTATTATTAAGGGTCGTCGACAGCGATTCGGGGATGGGAGGGAGGGAAACGATGACAGAAAAGACAGAAACGATCGAAATTGTTCCGTTCAGGTTTCCATTACCAACCAGTTGTACTACGTACAGTGCTGTACAAAATAATAAAACAATTTACGTATTTGTACAAGCTGTCCCAAAAATGTACATCCTCGAAGCGGTCGATTCCTGAGGTGATTTTAAGCAACTTCTTCATTTGCGAAAATGTTCTCCGCGGACCAATTAGAGCACAGGTCCCGCAGAGCGTGGCGTTGGCATTGGCCGAGCCGGAATCCGTCCGCAGTAGCCGCGCTCCAATTGGTCCGTGTGTTTCGTTGAATAACTCCTTGACAAACCCGTGGAGAACGTTTTCGCAAAGGAAACGAGTTACTTCGAATAACCTCCGGCATCGTTCCTCTCAAGGAAACGCAACATTTTTGGGACAGCCTGTATGTTCCGTACGTGTTTAAAGCTGGAAAACGTACAGACAAATACAGGCGGTGCGAAGCGTGCATTTCCCGTCTTTAAACGCGCGAAATATAGAAACAAATTATCATTATTATTTCGCGCAGCACTTGCGGCAAGAAACGCGATGTATCACGGGTGCTCCGAACTTTGCAAGCATCTTCCACGCTCTACCGAAGAATACGTAATTCAGTGTGACTTATAGAGAAGAAAAAAATAGTGTGTACGAGAGAAAGAGAGAGAAAAAGAGAGCGAAAGATTGCTGACGTGCAAGAGAGAAAGATTGAATGCATACGAATAATTCTATGTACGATTTTAATGACTGTTTCAAAGCTCGTTCCGACAAGTATCGATAAGACAATTTCGCGCGGGAAACCCGAGGATCCTCGCGAATTGAAACGGGGAGGGGAGGAGGAGGAGGAGAGGTGCAAAGAGAGACACAGGATGCAGGGGGAGAGGGGGGCAACGAAGAATTAATTTTTCTTTTTCGTTCTCTCTCCGGGTTTTCCTCGTTTCCGAGGCGAGACGGAAACCGGCCTCCCGCCGAGCCGCCACGCTTCCACATTTTTAATTAGAATAACCGTTGCTTCGGCTAGCCGCTGCGTAACTAATTACGGAGCCTGCTTTTCAAAGATCCGCGGAATATTTTTGATACGTTGAATTATATATACATACACGAGAGAGAGAAAGAGAAAGAGAGAGAGAGAGTACCAGAGGGGGTTGGGTGGGGGGAGGGGTCGGACCAGGTTGCTGCCGGGCCGCGTTTCAGGTAATCATTTCGCGTAATCATTATTATTCGACGTAGACGTCGTCGGGGCAACGATAATCAGGCCTCGCCTGGGGACACCGGGACGGTTCCGCTTCTACAGGATGATTAAAGGAGGATCTTTCTTTCGTTTTTGTCTGTTTTTCTTTTTCTCTCTCTCCGCACCACGACGAAACAGCTCCGACCTTTGACTCGTTATCGATCTGACTCCGTTAACACTTTGCACTCGATGCTGTCTCCTCATGTGTTCAGAATTTGGTCGACGCTGTTGGATCCATTCGATCGATCCGGAAGATCTTTCGTGAAGACCGAAACGAAACCGCGTGTATTTACTCGTGAAGCACACGGAAGTTTTTTTTTTCACGTTTGTAAACAATCGTAACAATATTCTTGGATTTTTCTAACGGTTCGCTGTTTTATATTTCGCCCAGCCGATTTTGCCTCAGCTAACAATTATAATTGTTTGAAAATAACACGACCACGCTCTAATATTCTTCCAATCGCCTGTGTTCAACTTACTCGTTCTTGCCGTAAATCCACAAAATCGATAGAGACTAAATACTTTCTCGGAAACCCAACGCATAAAAATGCCGCTTGATCATTCGAACGATCGAAGCTCGCCGGGGCTGTTTCGCCGCTTCCAGGTCGCGGATCGAGGCCACGTTCGAAAAAAAAGAAAGAAACCCGCTAATTAATCATCCCGTGTGTACAGAAAAATAGAGAATTTTCTAAGAACAAAAACTTGAGACTAGTTTCACGGAACCCGCAGCATACGCGAGATCGAAGCGTTAATTACCGGTGGAGAGAGAGAGAGAGGGTGGGGGTGGGAAGGGGGGAAGAGTAACGATCGATTTTCGAAAAAAAAGGAAGGCCCGTTTCCGTTTCCGGCCTCGGATCGATGGCTCTCGATGGATCGATCGGGTTTCCCTCGCAGCGCACTGTTCATCATCTTTTTTTCGATAATTAAGACGGTTTCCCTCGTGAGATTGCGCGCGTTACGACACGCGTCATTTAATCAAAATGTTATTGTAATACTAGTATGGTAAGGTGAAGAGGAAAAAATGCGAATAGAGAGTGTGAGAGAAAGAGCGATAGCGAGAAAGAGAGAGAGAAAATGAGAAAGAGCGAAAGGATCGAGCGAGCGCGCTTTAAATATACACATCGACTGATTATCGTTAAGGATGGATCGCTGGAACGAAGATTAGCGACGAATTTTATTGTCGGACTATAGAGGAATATTTCTGATTAGATAAACGCCATTGTTTAACGCTCGTGCGCGCAGGAGCACTGCTAATTTTCGTTTGGCCGTCCATTCCGAGACTTACGCGAGCTTTTTGTCCACTTTCTTTCCCAAGGTTCTCGCCCGCATGAAAATTCTACGCGAGATAGAATTTTTTCAAGGGACATCACATCCCCGTCTTCACACCGTGTTTCGATTTACGGTTAATCGAGTTTCTAGGATGCACGAACAAAATATTTCTGTAATCACGCGCCACCGCGACCGAGTATCGGGATCCGTCGACCGTCGGCAACGAAAACACGTATGTCATTGTTTCATTGTTACGCGGAAAAAAAATGAGAAAATTTGTTCGGCGCGCGTGCTGAAATCGGAGAAAAAAGAAATAGAAAGCAAGGGAAAATATTGATTAATAGGAAAAAATACTTGGAAGATCAATTTGATTCCGAAAGCATTTTTCCAAGTTCGGAAGGGAAACGTAACCGAGACCAGGAGATTTTCGTATTCAAAAAAATCGAGATCTCCGAGGCTGAGGAAAGGATCTCCGTGCCTATATCGAACGAACGATCACGATACTCCGTCGCGTGGACCATCTCTCTTGGTATACGCAAAAACGGCGGAAGACGACGAAGAAAACCGAAAAAGCTGGAAAAACGAGCTGAAAAAAATGGGAATCACTAGTGTGTACATACCAGGACCACAGGTTCGTTAATTTTACGGTAGGCGAATGGAGATAAATAAATAAATAAAATAAACAGCGAATGCTCGCGGGGATCGACCCGATCCCCACGCCTCGCGATTTAGGTGAATATAGTTCAGTGGTCTTCAAAATGCGCTCCGACGAACCTCGAAGCTCTCTGCGACCTCTTCGGAAATTCGAATACGTAATCCGAAAGAATTTTTCGATAGAGAGAGAAACAGAGAGAGGAAACGTGAAATTGATATCTTATTTTCTCTCCCTCGTGCTTTCCTCGTTTGATTATCTTTTTTTTACTTCTATAAAACATTCATGACAAAGATGAAAACCGTCATTGGAAAATTGAGTGGAGCATTGTACTTTAATTTTGTGTCTTTTCTCAAGTTAAATAAGTTAAAAAAAAAAGCATTTGAGATAGTAAAAAAAGGTTAAACGAATTAAGGACTACCATTGTTTTCAATCTATTCGAATTATTATGTTGCCAATTTTTTTTCCTGAACGTAAGGGAGGTTTCGCGAGGATGGTATATAGTCTGAAAGGGTTCGCGGGAGTGCTCAAGAAAATTTGAAGGCCACCGACATAGTTGAATCTGACGGACGACTGGGTCCGTGCTGTTCGCGGGCCACCAACAAAATGTTTTCTGGCCGCGCAGGCAGGAAGTGTATAGTGTTTAAAACTCGCAGAAATCAGCCAAACAACTCTACCCTCAGCCCTTGTTATACGAGCCAGCAGTTGAACAATGATATCTGATTTTTATCGCCGGGGAGCAGTAAATAGCACAAGTGAAACCGTTTACTAAGTACATTTGTTATACACGCATATTGTTATCATTGCCACGTAAAAGCAATTATTAACTCCATAGCCTGGGCCATTGTTAGTTGAACGAGAGAGCCAGAGACTGTTTCTTGAAGTTGGGTTGCACCCCCTATATACATACAAACTGACATACAAACACACATACACGCACACAGACGGACAAATATCACATACGACACGCTTTTCACGGACATACATACATAAACCGCCCTCCAGCAATTCCGCGCGATGCGCAACGCTATCGCGATTTCAACCCCGCATTTCGCGAGTCGCGTGCGCCTAATTCGCCAGTCGGAAGATGCGTTTAACCCTTTCGCCGAGGAGAAGCGTGCTAACGACGTGTCCGAGACATTAATCTTGGGACTCTCGAGAGGCGTGGGCCATTTCTCATGGTTGAAAAATTCGTCGGAGATTATTTATCCTGGTCTACATCTTCGGCGTGTCCTGCCGTGAATCATTTTTGCGAATCTTTCAGCAGTGTCTGCCGAAGAAGGATTTGTCTGTTGTGGTACTCCTTCTTTCGAATTAACCAACGATAGAAGTTGTCTGTGTCGATTTCTAATTTAATGGCGAAGCACAAGTGGGTTTGTTGAACAAGTATCGCCGATAACCGATATCAATGCTGAAAGTCACTATTGAAAGACTTTCTCAACAGAACTCGCACTATAAATACATTTAAAGACATTTTCCGTTCAACAGTGCGTATAATAATAATTGAGCCAACTCCGAAATGGCCCACTCCAATGGCCAACAGCCCAAAAGGACTTGTTCCCAGCGAAAGGGTTAACCGTCAGTCCCTTAGAACCTTTAAACCGAAGTATGAGATTACAAGACCGTAGAACCACGTTCATCCGAGCTCTGGACGACAGGGTTTTAGCAAGATGATTATCGCAATGGGTGTAGAATCTACACCGTAGATGAGTATAATAGTACCAGTGATCCTGGTTGTTCATAGCGAGAAATATGGTAAAAAGATCGGTATCAGAAGCAGCACCGTCGGCTGGCTCGTTTAATCAGGGATTCAAGAAGGTTTCTATCTGCTACAGTCTCCCCCATGGTGCTGCTTCAAGACTACTCGATTTCACAAATTGGGGGATACAGGAGATTTAACCAGTGATCGCTAATGATCACGCCCCTAATTTCCGATTGGTAGAATAAGTGGATTAATCGGGTGTAATGGCTCCCAGTGTTTCCAGCTGAGTGGCCAGCTTCCCTGGCAGATTGTAACGAAGGATTTCTACTGTCTCTGCAGCTGGTGATGCGAAATTGTGCGCTTGTGTAATAATAACGTTGTCTAAATCTTCATTGTCTAAGTTTTATGAATTTTAGTCGAATTTTCATAGACTGGAAAGATCGGAAAGTGTTTAAATAAAATCCAGACAGTTCTGTTGAAAATACAAAAGATGCGCGGATGAGATCTCCAGCAAAAAGCTGAAATCATTCAATATTCTTCGTAGTCCTGTTAGGATCATTACAATTCACAAGATAAAATCATTTTTCTCATTTCTTTATGTTTGTTGAACACGTTCTTACTCGCTGCAAATTCATCGTTTAATCCTTTTAGCTCGAATAATTAATTTTCAAGCACTTCCATACTTTTACTTCGAGTTAGAAGTCAATCCCTACCGATCCCTAATCGACAGTGTTTACGAGGAGTTTGGAATTGCCAGCTGCAAAAATAGTAACAACAATCTACAAGAGGATCGCGCTACATTCTCTCGATTTACAATAAGTTGTTGCTTCTTCCGGCAAATGCTACCATTACGGGGGTTCCCCATGATGGAGGAGCTTCGTTAGCAGGAAAAAGAGAGAACGGTTCTACTCGGTGAAACTTCGGATTAAAGGTTGATCGCGAAATGTATCGCAAGAATGCGTGTTCGATGCGATGTATCGTTGAGCCTGTTAACCGGGCGATTATTCGACCATAAGCGCCTGTATAGACGTAATTATTGATGAATAAAATCAATCCGATGAATATTAAGCTGCCGGTGTGCGCAGATACAATATATAGTTTATACTATTACAGATATTATATGTTACAGTTGACTACAAGATTAATTAGATAAATAAATGGAACAAATCGCCGCGAGGCGACGCAGATTACACGGACGAGTTAACTCGTCCGTCCCGGTTAACAGATGTCGAACGTCTCGCTTTGCGTTATTGTTTTCTCATAATCTCCCGTACACAGACAATTTATCATTCGTGCAACCCTACGTCGAGGAAGCTATCGAGAGAAACACAGAGAGAGAGAGAGAAAGATTATCGTAACTAACTGCCGATTACTCGGTAACAATGGCGACGCCCGTACATACGAAGTCTGTAATCGAAATGCTTTATATTTTTACACCGAAACAGAAGCAGTATAATAACGTACAATAAACAATAAACAACAATGTCCTTCCATACGCAACCTCAAGAATGAAGACAAATGTTAAATTTTTATTTTTACAACAACAGCCCACTATCACTTCCGATATCTGAGCTATACTCGAGCGTATCTCGTAAATAGTTTGAGAACTATCTAGTAGGATATTTAAAGAGAGAGAAAGTGAGAGAGAGAGAGAGAGAGAGAGAACAAAATGTCGGCTAGGGATTCATTTTTCAATCGACTCACCAAACCACCGATTTCACCGATTACACAATATTTCTACTACCGATTCCGATCAATCAAAACCACACGCAGTATGTATTAATGATAACGACAGGACAGTTCGCTGGTGATAGGTATCATAATTTTTCGCTGTCATTCGTTTCGCGAGTCGCTGATATGTGGACAAAAATGCAAAAACAGAGAGAGAGAGAGAGGGAGAGGGAATGGAGAAAAACGAAAAAATTTGGGGTGCGCGGGTACCTGACGTTTCGAGTTCGGGACGAGTCGGATCGGGATCCCGAATGTTCATAAAGTTCGTGTGCCCGAGATTGTAGTCGGGTGGAGTCGAGTACGAGGATCCGAAAAATTTGTAACCACGCCCACGAGTATATGACGCTTTTTCATGACCTTCCAATTTAACCGATCCGAGGCTCGGGTGCCCGCACGCCCCTGGAACAAAATCAAACGATTTCGAACGGCCAAGGTGGCGGAGATATAGTCAAAAGCGAAGTGTATCGCGACTCACAAGTCTGTCCGGATGCTGTAATGTGTCACTGTGCTCCCGTCTGTCGTACGATTATTTCTTTCGCGTGATCGAATTCATTGAAGAGAATCAAAAAAAGAAAAAAAAAGAAAAGAAAAGTAAAGAAAGCGTGAAACACCGATCGGTACCAAAGAAAGAGAAAAAACAAGAAAAAAAAGAAGAACACGAGTCTCGAATACTGATCCGTTTACTTCGTAAGGAAACATTGTACATATGTATTTAAGATAGCTGTATATAAATATACACATCACACATCGCGCGACACACGAGTATACTCATAGACGTAAAAAATAAAACAGTAAAGAAAAAAAGAAAAACGCAGGAAGGTTTTCAACGTGCTGTCTCGAACAGTCAAAATTCGAACCGTTTTCGGACCGTTATTTATTGTGCCCTTCACTTACATGGTTGGTTCCCGTCGGCACTCGTAAATAATGGCGAAACAACCATTCTACCTGCCCCTTCGTCACTCCGCATTCGCGAAAAAACAATCGCGCAATTTATTGCCGTCCATTCGACGACATTTTTCAATATTCAAATCGCGCGCGCAAAAGTGTACAATAGCCTACGTCTATGGCGTTGGCACTTGACCTATCTTGCTGGTTTCGCGTCAATTTCGTTACAGTTATTTCAATAATAAAGATAATTTGAAGGAGGCTCAATAAATTATACTTAAGGGCGTTTTATTATGCGAATGTAGTACAAGATACATTGGATTTGCTTAGTTTTATAAAGCAGCACAGATCTTTAAACGACGCACTTTACTACGTTCCATTACCTGGATCCGATTTCCAAATTGTAAATGTTCTATTTACAACGACTGACTTGAATATTGTATTTAACGGGGAGATTAATCTGCCCCTGGGAATATAAAAATACGTCCACAAAATGATAAATAAAACAGGATCCAGGTATCGGAACAACAGTTTAAAAAGTTCGCCATTCGAGGGTGCCGATTTTCTACGGAAACGCGTTGCCCAACTGTTTACGTTTGGAAATTACACAGTTCGCGTTATGTTGGTGTTCGGAACTCGAACAGCACGTGTGACAACCTTCCGTGTAACAGCATCGGCGACCAATTAGAGAAACGCCAATCGCAGTTCGGGATCTAGATTTGAAAAAAAAAAAATGGCGGTTGGTTAATTGGCGGCCGATGTTGGTCATCGAAATCCAAGATCCGTTACGGGGATCATGAACCGTGAATTACACCGAAAAAAGAAAAGAAAGAAATTTCCGTTTCTACCTGTCGGGTAAGTTTCGACGACGATGATGATGATGATGATGATTATTATTATTATTATCCCCCGGGGACGGATTCGAACGGCGTACGAATAGTTGCCGAGTTTCTTAAAACCATGAATGTACGTAATACCTCAGAGCCATTACGATAACGATACGTAAATTAACGAAAGAATTTTGTGATCCGCGGTGTATCGTAGATTATTGCCGAGACAGTGGTAATTTCATACGACAAATAATGAGATATATACGAACGCGAGTATTTATGTACGTCGACGAAAACAAGAAATGTTCGAGCCACGGCAGCACCACAAAACTTACGTTCTTTTCACCCCCTATTGTACAACTTCCGTCTTAACTCGAAACATTCGATAGGTATCGATCTATCTGATTTTTTGCGCACGCGCTCGCCACTCCATTCGACAATTGCCGTTGCTATACAGAATGTCCCAAAAAATGTTGCACTCTCTTGAAAGAAGTGATTCCTGGGTGGTAATTTAAAGTAACTTTTTTCCATAACGAAAAGTCACTTCGAACGATATCAGGTATCACCGCTTTCAACGGGGTAGAACATTTTTTTGAACACCCTGTATGTCGATCTTCGAATTCTAAATTGTTCGTAGAGAGTAACCAAAGACTTTTGTATTATGATTCCGTGGGAAAAAATGGGGAAAAAGAGGAAATGGAAGAACGTTTTCTAAAATTAATTAAGGTGACCATCGACGAGCATTAAGAAATCAAATGATAGTTTATGTTTTTAAGACAGCCACGAGTTATGTCGTAAGGAAAACCGTACCGACCTGTACGTGAAAGTATACGTATCTCCGATCAAGGGAACTTTAATCTTTCGATATATCGCGCGAGAATATATTATCGGGGGAATTTTCTTCGAGGACGCAATCGTTTCTCTCAAAGATTTCACGGATTTCACGGTCACGTGGCGCACGAACGCGGGCAATGGCGCGAAAATCAAAATTCTACGGGTCGAAATTCATATTTTTCACGGCTGTACAACCACGCGATCGCGTCGAGAACAAACGGAAAACACGTTCGATATCGGTCGAGGAAGGTTCCCCCGTTAAATAGGACGCGTAATTTAAATAAAGGGTTTTTTAATACTTCAAGTTTTATCGCAATTTTCATCGAAGTCATTTCAATGCGAAGACAGTCTTTTTCGTCTCGAAGTTGACACTACTTATTTTAATCGCGCATCGAATGCTAGGACTGTGTTCGTATTACGATAGTTGTTAGCGAATGAACAGTTTCTCGGTCGCTGGAAACAGAAAAATAAAATAATCATGGAGGATCGAATTTTTGCGCGGGGAGAGAAAAAGAATAAGAGTACATGATCGTACACGCTTACTGGGAAACATGTATATGTATTTCAAGACGTCTTTATGCAAAATTGATGAATGTTTTACGTGTACTAAAATGTTCCCTTTTAATCCTATTAAGACTTACAAAATATAAGTATTATACTTTACTTGTATATATACATATGTGATAAAAAATATATATATATACACCTGGTTTTTCATGTCATATTTATATTGTATCCTTGATATTTCTTAATGTGAAGGTAGCCGAATCAATGAGTATGTATATTGTTTATTAAAAAAAAGGACACACATCAAACGTATTCAACCTTTATTTCGCTAAATTGTCGATTCTTTTATTCGCACACTCTCGCTGAGATTTCCTGATTTATGCCAATAAAAATCCACCGATATATCGATTTACATATTATATACAATACAATGCCGTGTATGTACTTTGGTATTAACGTGCGTCGCATTACAAGTTCACGTTAATGTTAATGTTAATGTTTAACAGGTCCATTCCGTTATCAACAATTACACATACCGTACATTTATAAACGATATTTTTTTAAATTATATATTCTTGTGTACAAACTTCATTCGCATTTACAAAATAAAAATCAAACAGCAGATATATTAAATAGGAAAATCAATTTTAAGCCAAACAAAAACAAAATTGATACAATTTATACTCAAAAACAGTCAGGTCGTTTGGTCCGATTTTTAAAAAATTATACCGTTTTAAAGGGCGTTCGAACACTTTCGTGAGCCATTGTATATATATATCTTCTGTATATTATTACTTAAAATTATACTGTTAAATCATTGAGATCAGAAAATATAACTCGATTTTTATGTTTCTCGACAAATGCGTTTCTGTGGATAAATAATAATTTAATAAGGACGATTATCACGTCGCAAGATTGTCCTGCAACGAAAACATTGGAACGCGTGTTTACGTGTCGTTTGACGGTATCACATTCAATTCGGAAGCGGTACTGATACTTGGCAAGGTGCTATCACTCCAATCAGGATGGGGAAAATTTCTTGGAGGACTTGGAATTTTCACCGGCATCCTACTTTGCATTCTAATGTCATGAAGTATATTATTAAACACCTCCGACATACTAGAACCTGTTAGATTATTAGCTAAATTACTTTTCAATTGAATGCTATCGTCGATCAAGCTGGACTTCTTCCCGAGAGTTTGCTTTCTCTGCTGTTCCAAAGATTTCTGAGCTTTCGGCATTTCTTCTGTTCGTGATTTCGTCTCGGAAAGCTTCTCCGGAGGCGAGCTTAGATTCTTCAAACTGCGCAAGTTCTCGCTCCTTCTGTGAACCAATGTCGAGTCCTCTTTTCCCTTGTTAGCTGAAAAAAAATATTTACACTTTGATACCCTATCGAAATCCGGGAGAATACCTTGGGTATTCACTTTTTAAAAACTGAAGGCCACCTTCAGTTTTATTTCTTTTCTCATAGAGTAGCTTGACTGACTATTTTCCGTACATCCAAAATCCTTATAAGAGGGCAACAACGTGAGCGAGGATTCCCCGCAAGGTAAGCTAACGAATTCCAAATTAGTAGAGTCTTTAGCCGGATAGTCCTTGTTAGCCTTCGTCCGCTTCTGTTCCAAATTTCCGATATGACTCTCCGAGGCAGCTGTGATTTTCTCGGATTTTTGCATAAATCTCCGGTGATCCATATTCTTGGGTGGTTCGTTGCCTACAGTAGATAAAGACACGTCGGAAACATCGTGCCACGAAGTAGGCATGTTTGACTCTTGGGAAGACGAAGAAGTTGGCGAGGAACACGCGCGACCCCCTTGTACCAATGAAATTTGAGAATTGTTGCTCTCTTCTTGAACGTATATGTTTAAGCTGCTTAGCTGATCCGCGATTTGACTTTGCACCTCCCTACAAATGTTTAAAAATTATTTTTTACTTGAAGCTATACATTATAGCATGTAGCTGGTGAAATTTAACTAACTTAATCGAATTCCTTAGTTCGACTAGCAGTGAATCCTTGTGCGAACACAACACCGACAGCTTGTCCTTTTCAAGAGTCAAATATTGCACCTCCAAGTGCCTCTGCCTGGCGAGCTCCGACTGCTCGGCAAAGCTCGCTCTCAAATCCGTTATAACCTTTTGCGAAAATTCCTGATTCTTCATTTCCTCTTTTAACTCTGTTATCATCTTTTCCCTAGACTGGGCTACCTTTATCACTTCCTCCAGGTCATTCTTCAATGCTTTTATAGTCGTTTCTGCATTTAACTGCATTTCCCGAGCGTCATTTAACAATGTAATTTGATTTGCAACTTGCCTATTTAAAATAAGATATTTCTCAAATTTTACATGCAACGAGAAAACCATTCGACACTGTAGACATTTTTCGAATATACCGTTTTAAAGAGTCACGCTCTTCTCGCCACGTTTCGCACATAGCATTCATTTCTCTGGTTGTATCTTCCAACTGAAGCGTGGTTGCTTCCAACTTCGAACGGAGCGCCATAGCTCCTGAATCCTACAAGTAAATATCTTTTTAAATATACAGTAAATGGGTATAATTTTTCATTAACCTCCCATAAACACACCATGGTAAATGACTTCCCGGAGTCTGCAGATAGCCTAAGCAACACTTGCTCCATATCAGTTAAAATCTTACTGGCTTTGTCATCTTTTACCAAGTCCTCCAATTCTTTCATTAAAAACCCTAAGGTGCGGACTGGATTGAACGCACAGTATCTGTCGATAGAATCAAATATTCCACTGCATTGTACTCTTTTATCAATGACCAAAACAGATTTGGCGGAGCTTGGTAATGATGTAGTCGACGGATGTGAAGTACGCGGTGTGCCTTTCGTCTGCTCTTCCAGTTTCTTTTGCGAGAGTGTTTGTTTAATAGGAATCTCGTCCAAATGTTTAGGCTGCATGAAACAGATAAATTAATCATTCAATGGTTTCTTTTGTAATTTACACAAAAGAAAAAGTGTGAATTCTCACATCGTTCTTTTGATTATTTAAAATTGGCTTTCTGGTGTCTTTAGCATCGGATCTGTTCTTTGTCGATCTTGTAACAGGTGCTCTTACAGCAACATGTTGCAAAGTTTGTTTCATGGTTGCTCGATTCTGTTCCCTTAGAACCCTGCCCCAGTTCGAGTGAGAATCACAGCTACTGCCAGGTTTCCTTTTTTCCTCTACACCCTTGTGACTAGTAGGATTGCTGCTGACCATTGTAGATGTACGTTTACGCCCCTTTGTTTTCACAGTGACTTCAATCAAGGTATTACAATTATCATACAGAACTAGACCTTCTGAAGGAGCCTCGGAAGTGGGCTACAAACACACGAACATTCTTAATATTTACTGAACATTCACTTTTACATACGATAGTACTCCGAAAATATGTGTTACCGAAAGTTGCTTGCTCTCAACGATATTTTTGTCGGACCTAGTGGCGACAGTTTTACATGAAGCGTTTGCTTTACTGCTCATTATGCTGAAACATTAAAGAAAATATTTTTATCTATTTAGCTGTAAACAGTCCAAAAATCGACGAATTTTCGACCATTACGATCCATCTAACCTAACACACGGTTGAACTCACGTCCATCATGTACCAAAAAACTCACCGTAATATGCTATGGTGTTTGCCAGCATATTTATCCTGGCGCTTATATTATATATTCTATCGTACGTGTTAAATAATTTAGCATCATTATTTTGCTTATGTAGGTACTGCGTAATAAATTGTTAGTTCGCGAATAAAGAATAAACCAACACACACACATACAGTGTGCGCCGTTTAATTTCGTAATTGTTTACGGCATTATGTATTTCGTAGCTTTTAGTGTAAATTCAATGCTCAATTTGGAATTTTTATTTTCAACTTATCAAATTGTCGCGCGTGCAATCAATTGAAATCGTATAAACGCGCGCTTAGGATCTTCCTACTTCCACGTTACGATTCAAACAATCGCACGGCGTCTTTCTAAATAAATTTTTTGTAAACGTAACGCAGAAAAATAATCAATACAAGATATAGAATTATGTGTTAAAATTTTATTTATAAAATATTAAATGGACATTAATCTTGCGCAAATACAAAAAATTCTATTTTTATTCTTCATTATTTGAATATAAGTATATATGTACAAATAAACCTCGAGCCTAATTATAAATTATTATACATTTTTACATAGAATTCTGATTTTTGTTTAAATCATGCAGTCATACTTTGTTGCTTATTGAGTTTTGTCAGTATATTACAAACTTCGTTTCTGTGCTCTCCCAAAAGTTTATAAAACCGATCAAAAAATAGTTTTGCGGATTCCTCTATGTGCATCTTATTTCTGCGTACCGCATCTAATTTATCTGCCTTTTCTTCCAGATCCTCTAAAATCTTTTTCCTATCTGGAATGGAATCCAGTATCTCCTTAATATCATTTTGTAACACTTTTATGTGTTCCTTTAATTTCGCCTCTTCGTTCTTGACGTCTGTTTTCATCTTATTGATGAGATCCTTCTTCTCCTTGAGTGTATTGGCAACATCGCTGCTCTCATCTTTCAAGATTTTCATTCTCTCTTGAAGATCTTCTATCTCGTTGGAACTTAATTCTATGAAACGTTCTTTCTCAACGATCTGTTCCTTAATCAATTTTATGAGATCGTCCATCGAGGCAGCTTTAGCATGCAGTACATCCATAATCTGCGGATGTAAGATACCCGTTTCTGGCATTTTTAATTCCTCCAAATCAACGCCCATATCTTTGTTAAAGTTCATCAAGATTTCCTTATTATATGTTAGGATCACCTTTGTTAAATTGTTATTGATCGACGCTAATTCAATGTCCATTGTAAAGATCTCTTTCTGTATATCCTGTAAATGCTCATCAAACTGTTGCATGTAACCCTGAATCTTTTCACACTTCTCCAGTATATTTTCTTTCTCTGCTCTGGACATTGGTTGCTGCTTAATTTGAGAAAGTAAATTTTCATGGTATTTGGTTTGCAACTGAATACGTTCGTTAAGAATCTTGCAGTCGGCATTTACTTGTTCTGTGTCGGAAAGAATCGTTTCTATGTAATCCTTTTTCGCTTTCATATCCCCTAGCTGATTCTCTTCGTCCCTTTCCAAATCTGCCAGGATCTTCTGTAAGCAATTTACATCTTCGTCTATCTTTCGAACCTTTTCTTCCACTGCATGCAATTTCTCCTCTTTCTCATCTAGATCAAACTGAACAGTGCTCGTGTCTTTGTTAGTGACTCCATGCTGGTGCTCAAGTTCTTCTAAGTATTTTTCTAAGATTGCCTTTTCCTCGTCGAGTTTTTCGTCATTCCAAGCGTTGTAGAGTTCGATCATAGAAACGAAATTATACTTGTTTATATCAGCCTCCCTTTCATCTCCCATGAAAGGCAAATGATCTAAGTCATAATTTTCCAAAGCGATTTCCCTGACTTCGCAAAGTTCCACCAACCAGCAGATCCAGCGTAAAACATTAGGCCAGGAATGCATGGCATTAGCAGTCTTCAACCAAGATTTAGTGATACTGCCAGGATAGCGAAGCTTTTTAGCAATTTTTGGCAACTCCTCCACGTAATTATTCATTGTTAAGTGGGTTTTCATGTCCAACATTTTAACTAGGTAAACAGAAATATCTATGAACATTTTCAGAGTAATAGGCTTTAGACTGCCATTTCCATTAAGCATAGAAGTAAGCTCATTTGCATTGAAGTAACTATCTATTTTATTGAGCATCTTAGCCTGATAAGCTTTGTCTGTTAAACATTTCTGGTCTTTCTTTCCTCCTATGCTGCTGATACGATCTGCAGATAGGGATCTGGGTCCAGTTGGAAGAGCGGAGTGAACTTTATTAGTGTACCCGGGCACGAGGAGTGCAGAAGGCGCACTTGGTGTCATTGGAGTTGCTGGTCCATGGCGCAGTGGTGTTTTACCTAAGAAAACAATATTATGCGAGATCACAAAAGAATAGTAGAACTGTACGATCTAAGTAATAGCAAGGACTTTACTGTCGCTATAGAGGAAATAATATGAGGTGAACCGAATGTAACAAAAGAGATAATAAATATTTACCCGCCGGTTTCAGAATCGATCCCCTGGTGCTTGCTCTGTCACATGATTTTTGTCGAGCCCGGGGTATAAAAGAACTTTCAGTGGAGGTACTGGTAATCTTCGATTTTGACGTTTGCGTCCTCCTTGTTTCACTCCGCCGCGTCGTACCTTTCTCATCTCTGTCAAATGTTCTGCAACCCGCCGAATTCTTTCGCATTTTCGACGAAGTGATATCGAGTAGTTGCCCGTATCCCACGTTCTAAGTTTACTCGCGATAATCGGCGAATTGTTGTACGTTTACTGGCAAAGATTATGTACCGTAATGTGTGGGGGTGGTCGTTAGATCAGCCTGGAAAATTCGGATCGGCTTTTACTGATACGAAAATTCAAACAGAGAGGATATTCAACGAATAAAGAATTGGGCGGGATCAGTACTGATGCATTGCGCAGGTTTTCTCGTGCATGTGCGCCCAAAACAGTAACGTATCTAAATATGTTACGATGACAAGGTAGTGGGGCCCTGGGACAGTGATATTGGCGAGAAATTACCGGAAAAATCTCTACCACACAAAGAGACTTACAGGACGAGAAATGCGACACGACGCGAGACAAGACGAGCGTCCTAATTTTCAAAATTAAAGCACAACAAATTTTCCGAAATTATTCGGGGTGACTAAGGTACCCCATTTTAGCCCAACGTCTTACGTTACTGACGCCAAAATTTTTGTGCATGCGCATGAAAATCTCCACATTGTCCATAGGAATGCACATTAAGGATGCAAGTTTTGGTTAATGTTGTTGCAACATGTTAAATAATCGGTGTATGTAAATAACATGAACTTGATTTTAAATTGCGACAGAAAAAGTTTACCAATTTTCTATTCGAAGTTTTTCTATTGTATTATTCAGTTTACTATAAAATGACGAAACTTGTGTGATCGGCACGCTGCGGACTTATGTATGAACACAACGATTCATTATTAATAAAAACGGTAAAAACATCCTGAAGGAAAGATGTTAAAAACTTGCTGTACCTCATTCTGCAGAGTTACACTGAAAAAGGTATGATTAATCTTTTCATTTTATAATGACAACACACAATAATATAATAGCGTAATATATTTGTTATTATAGTACCCATGGATTCAACCATCGAGTGCATACTCCGAATTATTAGCACAAACAACGATGAAAGGCATCGATGAAAAAGATGACCTTTGTAAAAAAGAAAATGAATTGTTAATAGCAGCAAATAAAACTAATAACATGGATTTGAACAAGTGAGTATATATATAGATAAAGTGAGTATGAACCTCTTCTTTCTTTCAAGAAGTATATGATAATTGATTTTCTTATTGTACAGGTATTTCAAAGAATCGCAAATTAAAACAATATCCCATTTCACTAAAAATGAATCTATCCAACCTGCAGAGAAGTTGTTAGTAACAAATAATACTGAAGTTGATACAACAAGTTCACCTGTCAAAGCAGATATAAAGAAACAGAAGTCAGATCGACGCAAAGTTAGAGTAACACCAAAGATAAAAAATATGGAGGTACAAAGTATATTTGCTAGTGATATTCAGAGTTCATACTATGTGGAGATCCAAGGACACGGGTACCTGGATTTAAATCTCTTTTTGTTATTAATCAATTCTCGATTATTGATATTAATTCTTACCAATTTTACTAATACAGTCTAACCTCGAGGGATATTCCAATGTAAATTGGGAAAGTTCCCGATTATACGAGAATTAGAATTGTTCCGCAGTTTTATAATTTCATTAATTGATTCAGATGATACAAACAACGCTAGCAGTTCACGTTGGTCCTAGTGTATTAAGTTGGGCGCTTGTAGATCGTAACTTCAATGTGTTGAATTGGAACTGGCACGTTTGGTGTGGTGAGAAATTCAAGTATCGTACGTTAGATTTAATTAATTTAGTGAGTATTTTGTCAATCGCTGTCTAAATATACAGTCAAGCATGATTATTTAATTTCTTATTTTTGTAGTAGGTACCGAGTATAGTTCAAACTTTTCCTGAAGCTAATGCATATGTAATGGAAGATGTTCAAATTCCGCACAAGGGAAATAAAAGCATCCAGAAATTACTTATCCAACAACAACTGGCTGCTTCGATAATGTCTTGCATCTTGATTAGGAACAGTACGTTTACGCTCCGCCAATAACATTGTTTTTACGCTAGTGGTAGAATTAGATTAATTATTAGACTGCTGGTTATATGCATATTAATTATACACCATATTTACCATTCTAGAGCTATCGCCACCGCCAGAGTCACCATCGCCGTCACCGAAGTCTGCGAACCTTATATACGTGTTGCATACTCACTCGACAGCGCACTGGTACAATTTGTTCGTCGGAAGTGAAATAATATCAACAAACTATGTTATGAAAACACTGTTGAATAGTAGTAACATATCGCAAACCGATAAACTCTACGCATCCGTGAACACGGAGCTTCTGGACAGGTATACGAATGCGGAAGTCGACAAACAAGAACAAATTAATTGGTCCCTGTTAAAGGCTCTATTGTTTTTACGGTTAGCTAAAGGTAACGAGACCGAGAAATAGAAAAGGGGGGACTGATCGATCAAAGTCTAGCATAGCTTTTCCAATTTCGTATCTTGTTACTGTAAATAAATACGATAATGTAACTGTTAAAGATAAGAATAAAATTATTGACATTGTATTTAATGAAACATCATTTACAAAAACAACAGCTTCGTTAAAAGAATCTGAGAAACGAAAGCGATTCCTAAGATTGACTCGGGAAGCGGTGGCCAGTCTTGCTAAGGATCGAGACGGAGAAAGCTAGGAGCTTGCGTACGGAGTAACACGTGATGGGTGTACAGGTCCATTCATTTATTATATATTAATTTTCATTATGCTATCTATTCATAGTACACTGTACGTCTAATGTTTCTCGCTTCTCGAATACGAACTCGCCTCGGGCAAATAAACAGACAAGTAAACGTTTTCATCGCAATGTTAGGCGGCGAATAAATTCGCGGGTCCGCCAAATATTTATATTTATATAATATGTATATATATATATATAATGTTTGCACGCACCATCGTATGGACAGCATATTTGAGTAAGTATACGAGAGCAAGATGTCAGAGTAGTGACTGTTTCGTGAACATATAGTCAACGAATTTGTACGATCAACTAAAAAGTACGGTACTCGCACGGTATCTCTGCGCCGAAACTGGGTGAATCGTCAAATCAATGTGAGGCTCGTCGGAAAAAAAGAAAAGAAAAGGAATAGTAAACGCCGCTACTTAATCCGGCAGTGATGCTGTATAAGAAGCTTTGTAGCTACGTACGTATCGTCGTCTAATCGAGCACGGGTCAAGCACACCGCGTGGTTTTTTTGCCGAGATTTTGTTCTTTTTTTTTGTTTCTTTGCACATCGACACAAAACTTGCATGTGGCAACATGTTCAAACGGGAACCAAGGAGAAGACGTTCATCGACTCGCCACGGAAACGTGAATGAATTAGTATCCCCGGTGCAATTCTTCGCTGCATCACTCGACTCAGCCAATTAGTGTCTAATATTATGTGTAACTCTAGACTGCCGATGTTTCGTGGAACGAATATCAAAATTGCAATCGTTTGAAAGATCCGAGAAAATTTGTTCCTCTACTTTTCCTCAAGGGTTCGAAGTAGACGACACACTCACAGTGCTTATAAGCCGGCATCATAATGTATATTTTATTATGACAAATCATAGGACCATGTATTTCATGAAGAACTGTGCAAAGAGGACAACGGCGTATCGTTCGCGTTAAATAAGCAGCCGTCAGTGCGTAAGTGTTAGTCAACGTTTTATCATAAATGCATAAAATCAGCAGTCTGTAAGGTAGACACATAGGAATCGGTAGCAACGGGGCCGTGCACTCATTTTCTGTTAGAAACTAAGAACAATTTAAGCAACGATACTTATTTTTATTTTCCTTTTTTTCTTTTTCATTTTCAGCGTCTATCTGATATGGCGGCCCGAGATAAGGCCCGATCGGAGCCTCATAATTCGTGTTATAGAAAAACGGAAAGCAACTCGCTAAAATAGAACAATTGAATCCCGATTCTCGCGCTGGGCGTTCCAGAGAATGGTCCAATCAAAGAATTCCCGATGCTCATTCATCCCGTTTTTCCGTTCTCTCGCGTGACCGCTTGCATAATCGTGCCAATGAATCGACCAACGAAAAGCGTCAACCGCTATACGTTTCCTTTCTCTTTGTTTTCTTTTTCTTCTACCTGTATTTCGACGGTCGTTATAACTCCTCCACTGCCAAACGGACTACGGATTCACTAAACTGTCGTCGACATGACAGTGTACGCTATACAATAAACTATATTCGTGATTGCACACGCGCCACTCTCTCGCGTTTTTTTTTCTCTTTTATAATCTGTTTTATCATCTCGCAATCGCATCGCTGCCAGGTTAACGCAATTTATAATTATTAAAGTAATACCCGATCAGACCAGCTGGAAACGAGTCTCGACATATATATGTATATCGACATATCTAATATATAATTCTGTGTATATATAATATATCTATATGTATATATACGTATGTGCACGTTTTGTTTTTTTTTTACGCTACAACACATCGTGAAACGGAAAAAACGTTAAGTACGTTAGAATAATTACTATCTTCATTATCTTCCTTTTTTTTGTCGTTTCTTTGTTTGTTTCGCGGTTTCTTCTTTCGCTCCATTTTTCTTATAGTTTACAACACGTGTTTTTTTTGTTTTTTCTTTTGTAACTCGAGAGAGAGAGAGAGAGAGAGAGAGAGAGAGAGAGAGAGAAAGAAAGAGTGAGAGTGAGTGAATCAGTATGTATGTGTGTGAAAGAGAGAGAGAGAAAGAGATGAAGAGAGGACATTCTTACAAGCGTATACATGTATAAAATCTAACCAGCTTAAAACGTACATACATCTCTTGTGGACCGCGCACCATGGAGCGATATCACCAGCTCGCTCGTACGTGCGAAATTGATGCGGCTTTTATTGCGAGATCGTCGCGGATCGGAACAGGGACAGAAAAAAAAAATACCGCGACGATCCCGGTCGAAGTTATTGTTATGCGATCGCGAATGTACGGCCGTTTTGGCCGGTAGACACGCAGAAGTCGTTACGATTACAACACTGAATGATTTGATATCGAAAATCCGCGGCCCGCCTCGTCGTCGCACGATCCGAATCGGCAACCATAATCTCCCAGCAAAATGGTACGCGATCCCACGAAATCGATCATAATAGTCCTGCCACTGTGCATGCTGATCTACCCTCCACCGTAGTTACGCGATCGCCAGCCAACGAGGCGAGCCGGAATAGCCTCCGCTGCTCTCCAACGCCTCGCTGTGCCTTGGGTCGCGCGACCGTACGGAGGAAACACAGGTTTTCCCGTTGGCAATTCTGTCAGGAAAGTTTCACCGAGTCGATCGTGCGACGCGAAACAGCCCGCGGCCACCGCTAACTCGCAATTTCTCTCGCAGAACACACAGAACACTCGAATGGATCCACTATAGAAAGAACGGGATCGCGCTCGCGAAAGCCTCTTCAAGGTGTTTGCGAATACTCGAAAGCCCGCTAAAGCCCCGCCGAAGCTTCGGTTCGACACGTTCGCTGCCATAGTCACGCACACGTGACGTTCACAGTCTGGCAATTTACCGAAAGGCGGGCAAATTCACGTATTGGGTAGTTCGGAAAGTAATTTCGTTCAAGTAAAGTCGTGTAACTCGATGTTTTGCTAATCAAAGCAGAAATTCTACGAGGCATGGGATCTTCAAGCTGTCTGAAAAATCGTAAAAGATCGTAGAACAAAATGTTATGAAACTCATTCTAAAAAGTAAACTATTTTCCCTTGAGGAAATGAAACGACTTTCCGAACGACCCAATAGCATAATTTTCTGGGATCTCGTGACTATCTTCCGCTAGATTGTTTCAACATTTCATTAAGGAGAGGAACGTTGGATTTATTAAAATATTTTAACAACGAAAAAATTGCTGGAAGCGAATTCGCATCGATATAACAACAGCGCGTTAATAGGCTCCCGGTGGACAAAGTTTGAAGACTGTCGCGAACGCGACCGCGTCCATCGACCTCGATACCCTGATAGTATTACGATAGCGTAATTGCTTTGTTTCGTTCGGCGATCGTCCTCGACACGACTCGAACATTCCTCGATTAAAAATCTTCGAGTTCCATTCGGGAGACGACCGTCGACGCCACGCAACAGTTTCCCCCGCACGCACACTCGCTTACAAAGTTACACATCGCCGGGACATCTAAGCCCCGCCGCCGAAGGACGAACAATGGTTTCTTTAAACGAAAGCTACGTATCTAAGCCAGTCTTCCTCGTGTTCCTCTTCGCCTCCTTGTCTTCTCTCGGAGCACAAGGACGGTCGATCTAGCACGACGCGGCGGTCTCGTCCGCTTTCTTCCTCTCGGACTTACCACGAATTATCTAATTGGTGTGGGGGGAAGGAGCGCGCGGGCGCGCACGCACACACCGTAGTCTCTTGGTTTTCTAATAAAGAGATCGGTAGGTGAAAATCGGACATTGGTCGAGAAAGCAAGCGGCACGGTGCACGAACGCTCCGCCCCCGCACTGGTGTGTATCCTCTAAACATCCATTAGACGAGCAAGGAACGACTCTCTGCTCGGCGTACACTTCCGGTTCCGGATAGGTTCTACGGGTCGAGGACAGTACGAAAATGAGCACCCGTTACAATTGTTCTGGTCCAGGTTTTCCTCTTCCGAATCACAGACGAATTCCTGTTTGTGTCGCATCGGACCATCAATCGATCATCAACACTAGGCTTGCGGAGCACTAAAACTGACTATTTCAATTTACTCGACCAATAAACCTACCATGTTTCGCAATTATTCAAATGATAAAAATTCATTTATGGAATACATTTCCTTGTCCAGTCATTTATTATATCGACAATTGAAAATATCAGAACCCGTTGTTGCTTGACGAGTCCGGCGAACCTAGTGTTAACTCCGGCTTTTCAATGATAGTTTCATTTTCCTGATAGTCGGATAGTTTGATTATTCAGTCACGACAGAATGCACCGTTTATTGCACGCCGATGGCTGAAACGCAACCGCAGCCGCGATGAGCAAACGCGTCCTCACTTTTTATTGGCCTATCATTCATTTTCATTGCTGTTCTCCGTGCCTCTTTATCCTCGGGACACTGTCCTTGGGACTTTCCTTAATTCCGTTCCTCGTGGACTAACACTGTATCAAACTCCAGTCTCATAGCAATTCAAATAATCAAGCAGCCACAGTATATTTACTGTGTATAGTATTTGTTCATTCTCGGAAACATGAATGAAAGCTTTGTGTCGAAAGACTTGTATCCATCTCCTCCGACTTCATAGAACTTCGAGCAACCCAACATCCGCAGTTTAATTGCTGTCGATATAGTATTTGCCGTTCTCGGAAACACGGATGAAAGCAACGAAAAAGAAGGAAAGATGCCGCGCGCAAAGCGTTCGCGAACCGCTTGCGCGTTCGTTTCCCGGCAATTACTGTAGTTCTATGGATATCCGGTAACAGCGGCGCACAAGTTGCAATTAATCGAACAATCTCGCAAGACAAAGTCGCATGATCAATCGTAACGCGCGTGGGTCGCGCCAGACGTTCCGTGAAAACGGACGTCGATATTGGTGCACGCGAAGACCGGAAACAGCGTACAAGGAACGAGACGAGTTGCAGCGATGAATTATGCACGCGTCCCATAGACATCTTGTCGTCGGAGGGTGGCGCGACCGCATCATTACGATTCCCGGCGTTATCATACGGCCGCATCTTTCTGTTCTTGCAGCTGCCTACGGAACGCGCGACGGTTGCCAAATGAACGTACACTGGCGTCCATAAGTAGCGACAGATGGTGTGTAACCAGACGGTGCTGGTGTTACCGTATTCTGCATTGCTGTGTATTGTTTAATAACAATTATATTGTTGGTATTGTTTCTTTGGGGTCTACGACCCGTTAGTCTCTGCTGCAGTTAGTACATAGTGTGATTAAAGAATTTCGAGAATTCATTAATAGCAATAATATTTATATTCAACGAGTCTTTCAAACTAATGTAAACTATTAGCTTTTTTTTTTTAATCCCAAGTATTTAAGATCATTTATCATATCAATTATATATTAAAGAAAGAAAGAAACGTTTGGCTGACTACAGTCTCTTGAAATTGATGCAGACTATTTTTATTTTGTCTAATGTGAAACACTTATTAAACAGCTGCTTAAAGCCCCAAAGTTCACTGCTTATCAAGCAATTGCGGCACCCCGCAGGTTCGATAGAGAGCTAGCAGCGTCCGATTGGTTTCTAGTACCCCCTCCACGTCTCGCGGGCCACTAGCCCCGCCTCCCGACACGAGTACCTCCGTTATTGGCCTGAACGGTGCCAAATCGGATTGCGTGACGACGGAAGGAAGCCTGAGCCAACTTGTCATCTCCGCGGAGCACTTATGGACGGTAGTGTACGGGTCTCTCGAGGGATCCGAGGCCAACCATCGATCAACGATCGGTTGAGGCCTCCGGATTGGAAACTTGCTCGAATGATTTGCACGGAATGGCAGCGAACCAGTGGTGGCCAATGCTTTTGGAGCACGCGATCAGCGGTGCAACTCGTCAGCAGGGCTGACCCCGGTGCAGTTCACACGGTAGCCAGAAATACAGGGTGTCCTATATTTCCGGCGAATTCTACCAAGACACTCTATAAATAAGGAAAAATAGATTTTGTAATCTGTAGGCTCTTCGCGAACAAAAATATTCTCGGACTGTCGGTCGATCGAAATAGTGTCGTTCACGCTGCATGAAGACATATTGCGGACATCTGCAAACTCTATTTGCGTGGATGCCAATTCTGCATTCGTAATAGCAAACATTCTCGATTGAGAATTCGTTCGCGCGTGGCGTTTAACAAGAAAGCAGCATTATTTATAATACTAGCACACAGGAAGAAATACCGAGTTAAATAATAATGCATACAAGAGCCTACCAAATATTTTTCCGTATTCGCTTGGAAAATATGCTGGTTAAAACCGTCGAAAATTCGGACACCACGCGTTTGGTCGTATAATTCTGATAAACGGGATCGCGGGAACGCGTAACCGGAAGTCCTCCGAGGCTTCAGGAACCCGTCTGCGCGACACATCGAAACCGAGACGCATAGTTTGACGTACGTCCGCGTTGAGTCTCTCTCTCTATGTGTGTATGTGTGTGTGTGTGTAGCCACGATTACGTGAAATTCATTCTCCGCTTGAGAAAACGGAACGGATCGGCTTGATTTCGCCCGCTGATTACTTTCAATGACGATGACGCGAATCGGTACGAACCGTACTAGGACGAAAATTCGCCGACGACCGTGCACATGCAAATCAAGTAATAAATTACTGTGGCTCGGTCGTCACACTCGTACACGCACATACACACGCGCAACAACAGCCGACTAAATACGTGTACATACGCGCGCGCAAGGACGCATTCGCAATAACGAGGCACATACGCACAATCGCACCGGGGATGCTTGCACACGAACACATGTATACAGAAACCCGCGCGCGCGCACGCACACACACACACACACACACACACACATATACACGCGCGCGTGTACACAGACGAATGGGCGACACGCAACACATGTAGGAGGAACCGCACACTTGATTAGAGACACATACAGTACAACTTGAACTGGGTCAAATCTACTTAAGCGTTTACACTTAATTTATCGAATGTTGTTGGCTCACAAATAAGTACTCCGTCTAAATATATCTTTTCAATTCGGTGTGCGAGAATAGTTTTCTATTTTTTGGACAGCCTGCCGCGGGATTTAACTGGCCGATTGATGTGAACGTTGTATGGGTCTAAATGAGAACGAATTATTCTCATAATATCAGCTCTACACATAACAGGTCTTCGAAAGATCTCTCGAAAAGTTCTGACGAAAATATACAATATACAAAGGTAATACAGGGATCAGCGATATTTATGTTTCCCCTGCCGCGCGAGGATAAATTACTAGTTCGTCGTCAGATCCGAATCATCTCATTTGCATTCAACGCAAGATCTTGCTCTTGGCTATACGAAATTCGTCCATAGTAGATAGAGGCATACAAGACGGACAATATCTTCCGTTTGGTAATACAAGACTGACAGCGACCGAACACGGAATCACGTACACAAACTCATTTTGATTTTGTTTCACATCGGTAAATGTGTCGCGTTCGATCTAATACAGAGACAGATCAGCAATATTTATGGTTCCTTGCGCGTTTCGCCATTCTCATTTAAACGCACAGAAGATTCAAACAACGTTCGACCATTAAAACCAGAGACACTCTGCGTATATGTATATATTGTATAGATTGTATACAGATACGTCGCGTATCTATCTCTCTCCTGATAGCCCGATATCCTGTTCTCCTTCCCTTTTAATCAGAGACATTCATGATCGAATCGGAAGCTGTGCGATCGACGATGGATCGATCGATCTCGATCTCTCGCGCCACCGGGACATACGTATACCTCAATTCCACGATAATCATTCTCTTCTTCCCGTTTTACTGCGTTTATTTTCTCCGGTTGGAAGCTGCTCGTGATGAGAGACAACGCGCGCCTCGTTGAGCGCGCGCGCGTGCATGAAACGAATGAAACGCTCTGCCGAAAATAATATCACAGCCTGGAGACACGGTGGAAGACTAAGAAACCGCGGCTATATCCTCGCAGAATTCGTAAACGTTCAATTGGAAAAAATATAGGGAGAGAAAAAGAGAGAGAGAGAGAGAGAGAGAGAGAGAGAGATAAATAAAAAGTAAAATGAAACATGGCACGGTCGTTGGAATTCTGACTGAACAATTCCACGCTGCGAGACTGTCCGCGAGTTCGTCAGAGTTTGAAGAAGAAAATCAGCGAGCATGGATTCTTCGTTACGCGGCGATGACGGTGGCCTCGGAAAATGATCGACAACGCAACAACCTTCGGTGATCGATACCACGGAATCGTTGGCGCCCCTTCGATCGACGAGCGAGACGAACGCTGCCGGCGATTTAGGTGACTCGAAAGGCGTTCGATTACTGCAAACGGATCAGAAAGAATATCTACGGATCTCATTAATGATTTATAGAACACAGTGAAATAACAACTATAATTCTGTTAAGCTCTCGGCGTTTACCCTGACCCATTCGTGTTTGCATTCCTTTAATACTTAATCATTTTTCGCCTGGTTATTTATGAAGAAAAAAAAAAGAAAAAAACGTGAACGAACATCTACGACAGTGTTTTTCTCGCTCGCCTCGCGTCCCGTTTTCCCGTAAACCACGCGCACTAGTCTCCTCCTCCTTCCCCCGTGATTGTGATATTATTCAGAAAAGCTTACGGTTGTATATAATCGAGTGGTTCAGTCGCACAAGTGAATACATAGTTTCTCGTAGTAATAAAAATTACGGTTCGGTGCCACGAAACGAGGGAAAACACGGTTTCCCTTCGGGGGGGCGGCCATCGAAGAGTTTCAGTTGACTAGCATTGCGCGCTCGGTTTTCGCGCAACGTTCTCAAATTCTCTGCACATATATATGTATATATATATATTTTTTTCTTTTTCGATTATATCCGTCCCACCGCCTCCTTCCTCGTCGCATTTATCACGATGCTAGAGACGCGTAATCGCGCGTATATAACGTGTACCGCGATACACGTGTAACAAAAATAGGTTCGATAGGTTCTTTTTTGGTCGAGTCTGTTACCAGGAGTCACCGATAAGACACACATGAACGTGCCGGAAACACGATCGTCCAAGCCATCCTTTCTCGCAGGACATCGATTCTGACCCTTTCGTTCTATAGCTCGCTATACAGTTCACCGCATCCCGCAGGTGACTATAGTCGTCCGACGTCCTGAGCTGTGCTGCATTCTAATGGTCGCGCAACATGGAACGTTTCGTCGCGAAAGCGATTATTAAGATTGCGGATTTTATGCATTTACAACGAAACCAAGTAGCCGCGATTTTGACACAGTGCGAAGGTTGAAAGTTTTACAACTTCATCGATACGTATCATTACTTTCCGATCTGAACCGATTGTTAACCCTCGTACGTTCCTCAGAGTGAACATTCACCCGTTTACTATTTTCACATACTGTAAAATCATTGATCCTTTTATGTCTAAGATGTTGTAAGATGTATTTCTTTAAAATGTGACGTTATAAACGAAACACAATTTGTTGATTTAACGTGTAGAACAAAAATGGGTGAATTATTATTCTAGTCTCTTCTATGCAATTATTTATAAGGAGCGTATCAGAGTTAAATAAAGGAAACCCTTCTCAAGTGATTCCTATATATTATAGAGGCAAGTCTCTTCTTGTAATAATTTCGTTAGACTAATGAAATCTAATATCTTTTATTCTTCTCACTGCTCTGCAGTCCGCCTACGAATTTTTGTTGTGAATGCGGAAAATCCGCATGTCTCGCCGATTCCCGTCACTCGACGTAATCTCTCATTGCACTTTAAAGGTCATTACAGTCGTCTGACGTCCAGTCAGAAGACTATAGTTACCAAATACACAGAGCGTGATTGCATCCTACGGTCGGCTTTAGTACCCCCACGCGTTCGTTAACGACTCTGCTTGATTTCGCCAATAAAACAGAATCATTTATTTGTCTTACAAATAGCTGTTCCATCCGACAGCTGGAAACCTAGTCATGACACCAGGATCATTCTCTTTTGATTTCACCGCGCGAGACACGCTTTTTCGAATACGCAAACGATAAAGAAAGGGTCATAGACTGCGGATCTGTATGCGAAATAAAAATTGATATTTCGTAATAGCACATGTAATATTTTTAAATTCTTTTAATCCGTTTTACTCCGTTAAATGGCACTTGCACAACTCATTGTAGAAAATTCAAGTTATAAATGCATCAGATCCGCAGTCCAGTCATAGTACAGAGATTCACAGGGTCAAAGAGATCGAAGACACGAACATCAGAAAAACACTAATCGTCTGGCGAGAAAGTATGGCAGTAGGGATCGAGTCTGCGTAGCAAGAAGTAGCTGCTTATGAATTGTTTTCCTATTATTTTTGTTTTTTTTTTTGTTTTCACTCTGGTACCGTAACTCAGCGAATATCTATGAAAATGGTGTAGATACTATAGTTCGAAACGATCGGTATACCAAACCGTGATGACAGAGTACTGATCCGTCGATCGAAAATATACATATATATGTATGTATATAAGTGTAGCGATGTGCGCCGCACATCAAGCGTTTCTTTTTTCCTCCACTATAACAATGTCACTCCGTTAACAAACGATTGGTAGGCGATAAAAACTAATAACCATCGAAGAGAAACAATAAAAGTCTGTAACGGTTCGGCGCAGCCAGCATGTTGTGCGCGTCTCTATAAACAAATCGGTTAAACGAAACAAACGGTTTGCCGTAATTGTGCGCTACGGAAATATTTTATACATATTATGTATAAATAATACGTATACATACGTTTTTTTTGTTGCTGATATACACGTACGATATATATATATATATATTTCTCGTTTTAATACTTTCGCGTTAACTTAGCAAAGAGCAACTTCGTTAACTTAGGAACATGGGAGTAGTTGTTAGGAGAATCGTCCTGCGTTTAAATATAATTACAGTGATGGTTGGTGGTTTTCTACTTGTGGGCATACAGACCGAAACGCGTGAACGTTATTTCGAACATAATATCCCCCCTCCCAGCCTCCCTCCATCCCCGCCCGTGATTCTACATATTTTTCTCTTTTTTTCTTTTTTGGTTTTGGTTGTCCTCTCGGTTAATTATTGTTATCCGTGTTTTATTTCTTTATTTTCCTTTTCCTCGAAAATTCTAACTTAAATGCCACGTTCGTCGTAAAAAATAGTTACGGTTCTCTTTCCTCTGTTTAAAAGTTATTAACATAGATACACTAGTAATTGCTCTAGCTTGCCTGTTGTGCTCTCTGCTCCTAATGCACCATTGAATTCGCCTAACCGCAGCATTATCGTCGTCGTCGTCGTCGTCGTCGTCTATGATACGCAACGTATCGTCGCATCGTGGAAACAGACCGTGCGCGACCAAATGCGTACCGGGCGAACGTTCGAAACGTGCGTATACATATCTCTCCCGTACAATTAAGCTAATATTTCCACAATAAGCTATAATATATATGTAATAATATATTATATATCAATAAAAACTGTTCTTCTACGATGCGAAGAAAAAACATAACGGATACTGCGCGATCGACAGTATCGTTCGCCGCCTCGGTTCCCCTCCGAGAAAGGGACAAAATTCCGAGCGGACTCGAAATAATTTAATTGATAGCGGGTTTAGCTGATCGTCGTCCTGAAACGTCTCCCTAGGTACAAAGAACGAATAGAATGGCAATGAAATTGTACATCTGTTGATCATTGTTTCCGGATTATAATCCCCGCCCCCCCCCCCCTCCATCTGCACCCCCAAAAAACCCCATAGAACGAACGAATGGACAACAATCTCGTTCGCGGGCTATGCTCGGATGTTGCACGCGCATCGAACGATCGAGCACACGACAAGATAGGGTAATACTTGTTGATCCGATGCAGTCTTTAGAGATAGAAAGAGAGAGACAGCGAGAGAGAGAGAGAGAGAGAGAGAGAGAGAGAGATATGAGATGAAATGGGAGAGAAAAAGAAAGAAAGAGAGATGAAAGAGAAAGAGAGAGTATGTGTTCCATCGGTACCGTGTGACGCGATCCGTGTGGGAAGAAACCGTGTACGTGATCGGTTAGCCTTCCTATCTTTCCCTGCTGTATGTTTGTGCATGTATACGTTTGTATGTTTATGTACGTTGAAGTTTAACTATGAATGCTTGCGTATGTTTCGCGTTTGTGCGCGGTTCCGTTTGTTTTCCGTGTGTTTTTGTACTGTTTCCATTGTGTGTACAGGTGTTCGTTTAGTGTGTGTGTGTGTTTTTGTGTGTATTTGCATTTGTTTGCTGTGTGTGTGTGTGTGTGTTATAGGTACAAACTTGGTAACTATTAAACGACGATCCTTATACTGGTACACGTCTAAGTGAACAGTCATTACGAAAGTCGACTTTTTGTTTGAGATGATTACTTGAAACACGCGGATGAGATTCATTTTGTTTTTTTTTTTTTTAAGTGGGTGTGGTACGAGTTTCTTTTTTTTTTTTGTTTGTTTGCTTGCTTGTTTGTTTTTGTTTGTGCTCGTCCGACATTACTGTACCAAAGTCGTTTTCCGTTGGCCGGGAGCTGCGTTTTGGTACAGCAGTGCGACGGTAATCACCGGCTGCCGGACAGTTCATCGGATATCGGTCACGTTGGCTTTGCTGCCAAAGATTTTTACGAGCTGATCCTCGTAATCGTCGATATTACGCTTCATGAGTTCCATGCAAGGCCCAAGTAAGCGCTCGAAAGCTTCAACGTCCAAAACTGGAAAAAATTCGTGCGCCTTTTAAACAACACGCGCATCTCGAGCCACGCATCTCACGCACGCTATCATGCACTCTCTCTCCAGTTCATTCGTTAGCCATCGCATTGTCAAACCGGCGCGACGATACAGTAGTGCACAATTGAGGGGTCCGCTGCGTGAACGAGCTATGCCACGAAATGTGAAAAAATATAGAATTATTAAAAATCTGGCCGACGTCTAAAAATTTCCCCATTTCGGTTCGATTTTTTCGAAGGAAGGAAAAATTCCATGTTTCGGTTTTTTTTTAGAATCGATTGGGGGGATAGCGACGGACACTTACGTGTGCACTACTGTAGCAATCCGACGCCACTGTTCTAGAAACGTATTGAAAGTGAACTTACAGGCCAGCTTTACGTCGCCTACAGCGTAGGCCGTAGCAGCGCGAGGTTTATGTGTTACGAGCGCCAGCTCGCCTAAGTAACCACCAGCGGGAACTCTATTAATCTGTGCCGGCAAATAGAATACCAAATGACATCTATACAATTGACATTGTAATTAGCGTGGTGGTTCTGCTAGCCAGCCACACGATACCAGCCACCGCAGCCTCGCCGTTTCGAGGTATCTGGGTCACCGATCGTGTCCCGGCCTGCGTCTCAACACACATGATGCAGAAAAATCGTATAGGATATAGCTGATACATTAGATGTGCAAATAAGTTCGGTGTCTTTTCATTCCATCGGCCATAACTTTCGTTTAAATTATACACGTTTCCCGCCAGACCTAACCTAGACCAGCAACAATTAATGGACGTATACGATGAATTGGAGAGAAAACGACCTTTCACCGGCCAAGAGAGTAGGCACGTGATCCTGCAATACGACAATGCTCGGTCACATTTTGCACAAAGGTCACGTTTTCTCTATGCATTAGAATGGGAAGTCATGTGGCATAGTCTCCAGATATGCTCCCAACAGACTATCATCTGTTCAGGTCCCTCTAACAGAATTTGTCCGGTGAACATTACAATTCCATTGAAGAGGTCAAGAAATGCATCGATGACTTTATAATCGGGTAACTGCCGTTCTTTTTCCGGGAAGGCATTTATAATCTACCAACCAGATGGGAGACAGTACTACAAAATTGATGGTGGTTACTTCGAAACATAATCTTGTGTAGTTTCTTTACGAATAAAAGGTAAATACCGCTGAAAAGGGTACCGAATTTATTTGCACACCTAATAGGTTCGTCGTCAACGTACTTCTATCTCCCGACCGTGGTCACCGAGTATGGTGATCCTGACGACACCGTCTTCAACGAAGTACATCCCGTCGGCCGTGTCGCCCTGCTTGATTATCTTGTCACCGTCTGAATACTGTTTCGGTACCAGCGCGTCCGCCAGATTCATACGCTCGTATCGCTACGGGAACGAAACGATTTTGTTAATACCATAAGCACATCAAAGATTTGCAAAACTCTACACCGACGTCGGTAAGAGGTTTGTCAATCTGCTAAGCTCGGGTTCGATTGCTATACTTAATCCCACGGCTTAGGGACCGTTTAATGTATCACGCATTCTTGATACGTATCATAAAACTGACAATCATTGACAAACCCTAATCCTCAAGCTCAGAGGGTCTTAATACATTACACATTCCCGCAGCTTCTGTAAAATCTCCGTTGCCGTTGTAAAATTCTTTTACACTGTCTCATACACTCGTGCTATCTTCCAAGCTCTTAATCCCGAGGCTTGGGGGTTTGTTTTTAATACGTTACACATTATTGTCATTCATCCAAAATCCATAATTGAAGCTAAACACTCGCATGATTCCGCTCCGCGTCACCTCAACTGCCAGCGATTTGAAACTCCATTGTAGGCCTACTCGAGTTAGGCAGCCCCCGTAACAATGGCGTCCCCGCAACACGGTTCCGCTCTAACGGGATTAGAGAACTGGGGAGAGACTCTGGATTTAACACGTTCGCTGCCGTCATTTGTTTCGACAACATCGTTATAACATTCTGTAAATGCAACGTACCGTCTCCTCAGAAGATTCAATTCGTCAGAATCTGACGATGTTGGAGGAACTCGATTTTTAGGATTGCATTCAGTTCGGAAGAATCTACAAGTGTCGCCAACTGAGTCTAACAGTCGTGTATCCTCTCCTTTCAAGATTAGATTTCTCAGAAACCAAGGACGCCGGAGAAAATCGATTTCAGGTTCGCACCCTTCCGTATAAAAGTCTACAAGAGCCGTCTATAGAGCCTAATAGATGCTGTATAGCGTTATCGACACCAATTACAAAAGCAAAATAGCGTGATTTTCCTAATTTCTCGCGTTACTCTCACCCGGTTCGTCTACGATGTATCAAACGCTGCGCAATTTCCCGCTATCGGAGGACGGACCAATCGAAATAATGAAGTCAAAGCAAACATCGGTCGTTCAATCCTCAAAGGCAAGGGTGAATCCTGGTTACGTAACTGGCAGGGTGGAGTCAGCACGAATCCAACAAAGAGGCAATCGAAGACACGCTCCTCTGCTCGCCGGATCCACTTTCGTCACCGATAAGCATTAAATTCGTCCCAACGATTACCAATTTCTGCGACGAAATTGGTAAGCTATTAGGCTAGCCTAACAGTGGGCCGAAAGGGCGGCTAGGTAAAGTTTCAGGTGGTTGGTAAGCTACAGTCGAACCCGACCTTTTCGAAGCTAGATCATCGCGACCCCACCTTCGCCAATTGTCTCTAACTCGCTCGGTCCCGTTGAAGTGGCCCGGCTGAACGATTAGCTTCCCATCGCGCGAGAGACCAGTGTTTCCCCCGATTATACCGAGTACATAATACCTTCCGGCCATTCTGTGTTACTTGCCTCGAGCGATTTCAGCATCGGGACCTTGTTGATCAGGTCCTCGTACATCTTCCGCTTCTTGTAAGCGGACTTGAGCAGGATACGCCGGAACGTCTGCCTGTCCATGGCCCACAACGTGCCGTTCGTGATCGCCTTGATGGTCGCTGCCCTCGGCATCTTGTACAGCAACGCAAGCTCGCCGAAAGCTCCGCCGTTTTCGTACATGTGGATCTTGTTCTCGATGCTGGTATGCGGGTCCTTCACGTACACCTCGTACTGGCCCCTGGAAAACGTCCGGCCTGTTCTCAAAATTGTTCAACATGTTGTACCGTTTTGAGGAGCTTCGATTAGGCTACCAGTAGGCTACCAGGTTTGTTTGCAATGAATTATTGCAGGCAAGTGACAATAAAATTTCTGAAAACACGAGGACCACGGTGAAGGACTTTTACAGGGACATTCGATACATTTAAATGTACAAGAATGGCCCACAGGTTATCAGAACCGGTGAACCTATTGGACAGCGCGCAATCGGCCTCACGGTTCGCCGAATTCCTATACGAGGAAAACGCGGCCGAAGGAGGAAGATGAAGCCGGAAGATTTACCTTTCGATGACGTAGAAATTGTCCCCGTCGTCTCCTTGCCGGATAATGAATTCCCCAGGCTGCACGATTTTCTCGAACATCGCGTCCAGCACGTCGGCCATTTGTTCCTGCGAAAAGAATTCATGGGATGCGTGTGTATGCGTGCCGCGAATACCATTCGCCGCGGTGCTCTGTCTGCTCTTTTCTAGCGTCTACAAGGACACGCCTTGACGACCGTCGCGAGAGGTTCTAGCGAAATTTAAAACCTGTCTCGGGACTCCGCGATAAGTAACAACGCGCGGCCAGCTTTCTGGCTCTTAGAGGAGTATCCTTAACACACTTCGACGGCCGGGGGAATTACGTATTCCGAGGAGCACCGACTGGCGCCTCTGTGGACACTCGATTTTATGCCTAACAATCCCATTGTTCTCCAGACTCTTCCTTTGAGATCGATAATTGCCGGTTGGAGAGTCTCGCGCGGATTAACTTTCGAGCTGCTTGAGTGGCTCGATTTTTGGAAGCACGTTTTTAGTTAGTTTAGTTAGTAAGTCGTAGATTTCACTTGAACCGAGTCGAAAGATGAGGAATTTGAAACTTGAAGAACTTCTTGTCGCAGTTAATTGGCTTCGAAGACACTTTTCTTGTGGAAGCACAATTGTTCTGATTTTAGACTTTGCGTTTAGCCGTAAAACTGTGCAATAAAATCTCGGTTCATTGATTGTAGATCAGCTGAATCGAATGAAAGGTTCACCGTTTCCAACTGATCTGAAAATCTTTTGGTAAAGCAAGTACGCATGAGGCGAATACCGCACAATTCCGCTTCCACCAAATGGAGTCAGTTTCCGACAACTAATGTCCAAGAGTGTACGCTGGCCAGTCGCATGTTTGTTAGAATTAAAGACGTCGTATCCCCGTCGGCTGAAAAACTGGGCCACATCTATCCCGTTCCCGGCGAAAGGGTTAGATTGCGTTTCTAATTGCGATCGCGCGAATTCTGGAACGGCGGAACAGAATTTCAGATTAAATCTGTATAAATAGCGTGCGAACCCGCGAACGTCCGTTCTTCAACGGTTAAACGTTCTACAATACATATATTCTACAACAAAGCACGTAACTCGTGTAATTTTTATTATTTTTACTTGGAAAAAAATTCACACGTGTACTTCAAATGCCAGTCAATATGTGTGTAAAGTCCGAACGCAAAAGGTTTCGTTGGTTTTCTGAAAAACAAACTTCGAAAAATTGCCAAATTTCACACTGGAGTAACCCGTGGAACTTTTATTGTTGCCACTTTTAAAAAATTACAAATGCGCTTGAAATACCTGTGAACGTGCGTGTAAAATCCCAACGTAAAAGGTTCGACGTTGTTACAGAAAAAAATTCCTAAAATTCGCCGGAGAACTCTCGAAAACAAGAATAGTCTTTTAAAAACGAAATAACCGCGATCACGGTGATTTCCAATCAGATGTTTACGAGTCACCGTGGCTCTAAAACGGTGAAAATTTGTATAAATAGCGTGCGAACCCGCGAACGGCCGATCTTGAACGGTTTAAGAATAAACCGGCGGTTCGTCAGGCTCCTCGGACGAGGCCGGGTGGCAGCGAATTGCTTCGTTAATTGATCGGCTAATCGAATAATATCCATGCTCTACGGGGAAAATTGAAGCTTTCAGGGGTTGGCGTCGTTGCGTTGCAACGCACAGTGCACGTTCGAAAGTAACGTAACGTAAGAGAAGAGAGGCGAGAGTAGAGACCCCGGTGCCGATCATTAGAGGTTTATATTTGTATCAGCGCGGCTCTTGGTTTCCCTCGGATATGCTTCCCTCCGATTCAGAATCCCAGTTGAGCAGATTACACGTACTCATTGGCATTTCCACGAGTTGGCGCGAACTCTCGCCGACTATCCGTATTCCCGTTTCAATTACGAGCAGCACCGACGCGCAGCGAGGACTATGTCGGGTTGTACTATGTTTAAACTTACGCCGTCTAGGGCCCGAAACAGAAAAATATTCTTGACGCTGTCGCTGAGCCTCTGCCGCTGCTCGTCGCTCTTCGGGTACACTATCTGCAACAGAAACAACGATATGTTAGCACACATATGTATATACACTCACCAGTGATCTGCGGATCTTAATGCAAAATAAAAATTCTCTGCATCAACTCGCAAGGTACTGGAACCGAACAAAAGTTTATTTCTTCCTCTAATAATTTTTATAAGTCGATGACAATTAGAACTGCGGATTTTTATGCAAAATAAACATTTTCTATGTAAACTGCAAGAGTTAGGAGTCAACTAGAAAGATCTTTCTTTTTTTTAATTATTCTAAGGAGTTGAAAATAATGTATTGACTTACCTAAATTTTTTTAATTGTTCCCCTGTTATAAATTTCACATACCCAATTTTGTCATAAATGCATAAAGATCCGCAGTCTAATGCTATTGAATTCTTTCAATAAATCCATGCATAAAATCGGTTACCTAAATTATTAAAAAAAATATGAAAATATACGGTGAACCATCAGTTTGAGAAAAGTTCATGAAAATTGTTAAGTTTTGCAACGGTCGCACGAGACCGGCCCCTCGGCACACATCTTGGCCGTCCGTTCAAGAAACACATCTCGGCCGAACGACAGATTCCGAAGATCGTTTTATTTCTGGCCGGGAAACGCGAAAGCAATTGCCGGTCTAATTGCGATCGATCCCTCGGCCGCGTCCGCAGCTATTTAATATGCACCGTGTAATTCGCAATTTGCGGATCAACCGGCCGGCCGAAATGACGCGAGTCGCCGCGATCATCGGATATACGGCGGCGTCTAAATAGGGGAATAGTTGCTACTAAATCGGACTATGTTGTCACCAGTCTCATTTTATTCGGGTAATGCGCCAGGAAGAGCGCGCCCGCTTCCTAGATCGAAAATCTAGCAAAATTTTCACCGTTTATGCGCCGCGTTCTCTGAATAATTAACGTTAGTCGCGGCGATAAGATAGCACTTGTTGATCGAAACTGAAACTTGACCGACTAGACACCGGTATTCCATTTTTTTTCACGATCTAAAAGACATGACTTTTTACTACGCTGTACTCGACAATTTTCTGCTAAATAGTATCTTCGAAGAAACAGATTATATATCTTATTTGAATAAAGTTTGTCGCTTCTGAGCAATTTCCAACAAAAGTCTCAATTTCTTATGATCAATTTTTTTTAGAAGAGTGCTATACTTCGGATCTTTATTTAAAATAGAAATTTTTTCACTTGTAAGTCATAGGAGGCAAAATTCTTCTTTTCCTTAAAAATTTTATGAAGCTTAATATATCGACATTCTTCAATTATTTTATTCTCTCTCCCCATAAATATATAAAATTCCCAGTTTTTTTTGTTTCGTTCGTCTCCAATGGAAAAATCCACGAGCTCGTATGTCTCCTCTTTAATTAGTTATCATCGCGCAGATTGAACGCTAAAGGACAAATTCATTTTTGAAAACAGTGTTAAATATTATTGAGTAGTATGAAAAGCAAACAAGGTACACGAGGTGTTCAATTAATATGTATTGATATTCAGTCCGCCCCCGTTTTCAACCGTGCAACAATTCAATGAATAATGCCGCACGCACAGCCGGCCACATTGCAATATTACTTACTGTAATGCAAATGTGTTTGCCTCATTGTGCTCATGTTTTCCGCCTTAATACGCGTCGAAGTATATTCATCGCAAGAATTTTTCCCATTTATCTGATCCTGTCATTCGATTGATTTAATTTATTAGTCTCTCGTGCTTCTCCTCTCCCTTTCTTGATTACCTTTGTACATTTTAATTAGCACGGCTACGTAATTGGGTATCGCTTTATTGTTTCGGTCTCGTGACACGAAATAATAAAATAGAATAATAATAGTAATGGCTGCTTGCAAATATTTATGCGGTTTCCCCATTTTTATGGGTCGTTGCGCACAAACCTAGAACTTTTGTTGACCGGGATGGTTATTGTGGGCAAAGTAAAAGAAAAATTTAACACTTCGGAAGAGAAATATGATAAATCCAGATTTCCAGACTTGTATGACTACTGCGCATATTAACAATGTGTGTAAAAGTGTGTTGAGCTTCCACAATTTTCTCATCGTCAGATCACGAAAAAACGTCGATTTCTCGGGCAGCGTAATTAATGTTTTCTTATATTTTACAAACTCGCGGACGCGCAAATATATAAATAGCGGTAACAGCGAACCGGTTCGATTAGCAACGGGAGCCTTGAACAATGCAAATGTAACAAATAGCGGGACGAAAGGGAAGCAATAAAATGTGCAAGCAACAGCCGGCTTGGGATAATGCGTGAGACATCGATGACTGTCGACGAGGAACAAGAGGCAGTCGGGCTATGCCGATAAAACTGAAATGCGCGGCTGTAAAATATTCTAGGACAAATACAGGAAACGAATCGCGCGACTCGAGTAATTAAGGGATTTGTATTCTGGTTCTCGAGACCGTTCGAACTTTTAGGAATATTTTCGGAATATTACTATTGGACCTCGGGATTTTGCACGCATATTTACCGATAATCGAAGTACATGTGTGATTTTTTTCAAGGAAAAATAATAAAACCTGCACGAGTTATACGATATATCCCCGTTTTTCTACCGATCGGGAACCAAAAAATCAGTTATGGTCTAAACAAACTGAAATGTGGAATTTTGATTATTCACAAAATGTATATTTTCAAGGCAAAATACCGATTTTTTGGATATTTTCGACCTTCAGCGCGTTAAAAAAGTAAAAAAACAACGACGGATTCGAAATACAATAATGGCGCGATCTAAGTGCTCCCCTCAAATTATTAATTAAATATCAGTGTGAACCACTACTAATTCGATTACGAAACTTCTTTGTTTTTCATTATTTTTTTATGAGACTTTCACCAACTTATTTCTGGCATTTTTCTTATTAAAATTACACTAAATACGGTATAATTTCAGCTGTATTTAGTAGTTTAATTGACAGTACGGACATAGTTTTGGTATCCTTCGGCCGCCTACGTTTGGTATCCTTCGTACTTACGGCGCGGTCGACGCAGTCATGAAAAAATAGTGTCGGGGCACGATCTAAGCGCGCATATAACCGAGAAAAGGCTTAGATCGCGTCGTTACTGTATTTTATGCCGGATCGATAACAGGATATGTGCCGGAGATTCTCTAAAAATTTCAAATCGATTGGTCAACTGGAATTTGAGATATCGTGGCAAAGCGTTGCGAGAAAAGTGGCTCCGAGAGAAACGCGTTCAAACATTCACCTACAATTGCATTCTTTAAACGTCTGTGAGTACGTTATTTTTACGGATCCGAGCGAATCCCCCCCCCCCCCCCCCATATATTTCACGGTATTCTCAGTTAATCAAAATGCGAAGGACAAGTCGATTTCTCGAAAAATGAATAACCAGAACACCCCCTTAACGAGACGAAGACTGTCAGGCCGCAATATTCCGAAGGAATTGCGATGATTAGCCGCGGCACGCGTCGATATTATAAATTAATTGCGGCAACGATCGATCGGTTAGGCGTGAACACGTCTCCCCGTTATATAAAAAGAAAGGGTTCCCGATTAGGCGCGCGTGAGTAGGTCGCGCAGCGGGGTAAGTTTGCAAAAAAAAAAGAGGAGAAAATGGAGGGAAAAAATAAAAGCGAAAGCGCAAGAACGAAGAAAAGCGAAACACTCTTCGCTGACTTCTACTTGCCCTCTCTCTCTCTCTCTCTTTCTCCTTGCCCTCTTTCTCCCTCACTCTTGAGCCGCGTCATATAAAAAGGGAAACAGTAAATTGGAATAATCCAGGGCCACGATCCGAGAGCGTAATTCGAAATTAACCTTTCAAGAGCGCAATCTCTACTCAGCCGCATATTGAAGTGGAAAAGCGACAACGGAAAATTGCGGAAAATTGCTTCTCTTCGAGAAGTTCGTGAAAGATCACCGACAATCGGGTACCAGAAACCGTCCGCTGCGGATCTATTTCTTTTTTTTTCGGCGAAACTCGCCTAATTGCGTACATCGTTTAATCCATTCATGATACTTAATCGCGAGCAAACTAATTTAAGCAGCAAAAGCATTGGAAGTATTTAAGGGTACCATGGTATTATTTTTAATTAAATATATTAAGAAAGAAATTATATTTTTACTTCATCTGGGTTTCTTGCGAGAAAAAATTTTGAAACGAAATTCATGGTATTACTAAATAATCCTTATGTGCCCAGCTAATTGGAGGGCAGATTTCACGAAAAATTTTAGTGGTTCCGCTCGACGAGTTTTTGAAACGGGACTCTTCGAAAACTTGCGGTGGCGTTGAAAGAACATGACAGGGTGGAGAAGATGAAAAATAGTCTGACTAAAAGGCGCGCGCCGGCTCCCCCGATGGGGACCATGCGAGCTCATGGGTGACTGGCCACTTTATTAATTGGCGTATACTCAAAATCCCCGGGGCCGTTGAAAAATGGTTTAATCGATGCGTCGAGGGGCCGAGTACGATTCGATCTACAGATGTTTCACGTCGGGATACGCTTTTTTTAGAGAGCCGGCCGCAGCTAGGTATATCAAACAAATCCCGTCGCCGCGTCACGTTCTCTGACCTTTCTGTTTGACTCCGGCCCCAGCTTTACCCGTTAATCGGATCGGTTTTCGAGTATGAACTCGGCAAACCGTAAATGACGGCGGATCGAATTATTGTGATCGAGATTTCGCCGGGATGAACAAAAATGCACCGGGCGCCGCGCGATACCGAACGCACCGTGACATAATATTACGCAAGGAACGCTGGTCCTACAATACTAGAACGGGACATGTCAAGATGACAAATTCGAGATTTCACAACCCCTCGGCCTACAATATTGAGTCAGACTCGCGACGAAGTCGGCGTCACTAATATCCTTTAAAGCGAAATAAAAATCGATTTTGCTTGGAGAACATACAGGCATACAGTAGATATAAATTTTCTCCTCTTTTCAGGAAATTATGCGACTACCAAAGAAGGAAGTCCTCCTCGTGTAACGATGGGGAAATCAAGTGATTTTTAAGAATTTTTTTCAGGATAACTATCGATGTGTTTTCTTTTTAGTTATATTTTTCTTATTATAAAATTCGCAATCTAATGACTTCAAACGATGTTACAATGCTTAACGGTTGAACATTGTATCCGCGAAAACCGAGCAAGGTCGACGAGGGTCACGATTGCAGTGAAACGATCCATCTCTCGTGATCGTTTCGTCTATTCGCCGGCCTCCTGCGAGCACCTGCTGCCGGTTTACGGACGGGAACGCGTCTTCTTCTCTGACCTAGAACGCGTTCCCGTTCTCGGAACTCGCGTCTCAATTGATCCATCTGCATCCTAATCGCGCGATAACGCCGAACGCGCTTCGTAATTAACATTTTCAGTCCCGTGGAAACAAGTTCGTCCGAAGAGAGCTTATCGTTTCCCCGACTTTCAGGTAACTTCGACACGTGCGCCGCGGAAACTTCGAGGCGTAGGATAATTAATAACGCGCCGGTTCTTGCTTAATTGCTCCAATTAGTATCGGCGTAGCGGCTACAAAAAAATCAGGGACTCCGACGTGTAGTCGGTCGTCCCGCTTTTTCTCGAAGCTCCTGTGCGCGTCGACCGTGCGACGCGCGTTCTGCCGATGGCATTAAATGCTCGGTCGTCGCGTGTGCTATAACTGTGTTTTCAACGCGTGATGCGCCGGTAGTTGTTCTGTTGCTGAAAATTTCAAATTCGTAGCTGAACGTTTGGTACGTTTTTCAATGACCATCATTGTTTAATATAGATCATCCTGAGTGACACATTAAATGCACAAATTCACTCGATCGGTCTCTCTTTGCGAGTTTGTCGATTATACAATTAACAGAAAATGATCTAAGAGGCGGCATTTAAGCATGTAGAAGGTCAAAAATGAATTCGCCGGCGCACGTTTATGGTCTTTACCCCCACAGCAATTGCTCGAAATAGCCGGCCTGGGTCGGAATGCGATTCTACGTAATTTTATGTCGTTTCCCGGCATCTCGTAGTTCTGACGAGGTTATCGGTTGCTATATTTGGTAGTATTTATTTAGTAGAATCAATCGCGGCCGCGGCCGGTCTACGTTCCCCGAGCGGAGCGTAAAAATGGACACCGCGGAGTTCAAACGGGCACGCGTTCGCATAAACTTTTCACGTCGGTTTTTACGAGCGCGTCTGCGACTGCAATGGGTCCCACATGCTCGGAGAGACAGTTCTAACTTCTGTGCTCGTACTTTTTCATGGTACACATACGCGCCTGCAAGCTCGATCGTAGACGTCACGTGTCTTCTTTCGCGAACGCTGGGGCGCGATTCGAGCCGGAATTCTCAATTCTGGCGTAAATAGACTGCGGATTTCATGCATTTATAATGTATTATGATCAGACTGCGGATCTTTATGCATTTATGGGAAAAGTGAAATGGTCGAATACAAAACTGTGAAGACGTTGGAATTATTTATCTTCTGTTTTTTTTTTTACAATTGAGCTGGACAATTTTTATTTCGCATAAAGATCCGCGGTCTAATTATGGTTCTTTGTTTTTCTACTTGCTCCTAAGAGAGAACGCTGCGGAGTTAACGCAAATGGAGACTTCCCAACCACCCCATATGATACCCCTCGGATCGATAATGTTTTCCCCGTAACATATTCTTCCAATTTCATCCCGCATGGAGGCTGTATCCTGCAACGCCCTGTAGACTTTACCCTTCCAATTGGTGCCACCGGTTTCATACTACAATTAGTAATTTTTCTAGCTATATTTATCCGTTCCAAACAAATACGAACAGGATAACAGAAAAACAAATGTTTCGATCCAACCTATAATAAACGCGGAGCGGTTTTAGTAATCTTTTGTTTTTGCCAGTGGCTGTTAAAAGAGAACGCAACAGGGTTAAGAGAATGGAGACGTCACAACCGCACCGTATGATGGGTACTCTCTTGTGTGGGATCGATAATGTTTTCCCCGTAACATTTTCCTCCAATTTCACCGCGTACCGGGGCTCTATCTTCCAATACCTGAATCACCCTGTAGATCTAACCCTTTCGACCCGCACCAGTGGTTCCAGGCCACAGTTCACAATTTTTCTAGCAATTTTTATCGTTTCAAACGGCGGCTCTTGGAGTATCAACGAATAAAGAATGAAAATGACGGGATTTCAGATTTTTTCTTTCACGATTCGTGATATTCTGAGAATATTTTCTTGAGAAATCTTTTGGTATACTTTATTCTTTATTCAAGTATACACGTTGTCATAAAATCCTATGAAATCTGGATGAATTCAATCCTGTTATCATCATAAAGGAATATACGTAGGTTTCGCGTAGGTGTAGATAGTTCCAGCGTTAAAACGAGACTTCGCAACCACCCCATACGATCAGATCAATAATATTTTCCCCGTAATAATTTTCCTCGAATTTCACCGATCGCGGGTCCTCGTGTCTCGCAACACCTGGACCACCCGGTAGATTTAACCCTTTTGACTCGCACCAGCGGTTCCAGGCCACCCTGTAGGTGTTCGATCAAACGTGTGACCGAACATTGCAGCCGCAGCGCTAATCTTTAGGCTACGTGGGACGAACGAGAGACGCGAAGATCTAGGAGCTATTTTTTTTTCTCCCCCCGGGAGTGATCAAGGTCGCCGATGTCCCCTCGAGTGGAACCAATATGTCTCCTTCGCATATGATTAGTAGTGCATGCACTCCGGAATATAATACAACTCGCTCGACTTGGTGAATCGTACCGGTGACCTTGATCACGTTCGGACGCAAAAACCATGACGCCCCGAATAGATAGATCCCTGTTGCTTCCGACGTTGCCTCGCGACGCGTTCGAACGATTGGATTTTCCGAGATGAGCCTCGCGGATGTGTCCCGAGGGACCGTCGAGCGGATAATTGAAAGTGAAAGTGAAAAGCTCCAGGAACCAGACCCGTCAAAATGGCGGGTTCCGAGGGTGTTTCGTCCGAGGTAGCTAAACATTCGGCTAACAGCTAATACCGATCTCCGCTACATTCGCGAATTCCAGATGTTCCCGTAGCGTGCTTCGCCGAGTGGTGTCTCTTTGAGCTTGACAAATTCCCAAGCTCCCAACGACAAAATGGGAAAGGTCATAATGTAACGGAGGTATTTTACATCAGCTCAAACGTCCCGAATTCTAGAGCCGAAATAGCTTAAAGGTTTGAACGGAGGCATTCGGCTATTCATTTAATTTAATTGCCAGACATCGAACGGTTAATCGACGATTTTGATAACGTGAATCGAAATAGCCACCGGGTGTCGCAGGTTTAACACCGCGTCTAGTTTTAAAGAAATCTTTCTAAAATTATAGATAAAAATTCATTGAGACTGCAAAGATGCCTTCAAGGACAATATATTCGATAAATCTGTTCGTACACAGAATGATCAGTGAAGTGGTGTTACGATAAAAAAAAGCGAGTAATTCTACATGAAAAAAAAAGAAATATGTCGACATAAAATCGCGGTAGAAATGGTGTTAAAGAGCCATAAGAAACTGTGATTTCCCTCCGCTATCTAATAACGATCAGATGATTGTTGTTTCTAATGGGCTACCTTATAGGTTGTCGGTGTTCCGATCAGTTTTAACGGTTCAGGTTCCCGATAATCGTGATCGTCGCTGTCTTTTGAAATGCTTTCGAGCAGTTACGATCCCGATCCGAACACCGAGGCCTGCGTCTCTCCCCCCTCCTTGCGAAGTAACTCTCTCTCTCTTTCTCTCTCTCTAGCGCGCGCGTTCTCTCGTTCCGTCTCTGTCCCGCTCATTCACGAACAGGCTCACGTGCGCGTGTGTATAAGTCCTATACATATGTAAGTCACGTCGGTACCAGGTTATCGAACACGCGCTCTGACGTCACAAAGGTACATCGCTCGCATCGCCGAGCAAAGTAAATCATCCCGTTTCGTCACCCGCGCAGCCTGAATACGCCGGTGTCTCGATAGGGAAGGATATAAAAAAATATATAATAAATAAAAAACAAAATACAAGAAGCCGCCGCGAGAATAAAGGAAATAAAACCGGAGACGACCGGACACTCGGACCGCAACGTAGCGAGCGTATAACGCGGTGAAAACGAAAAAAAAATTAACATTGTTTAAACAAGACTATTTATAGGGTGAACGTGGCTGGTTTCGGCCCCTGAGTGGCAGTCAGTCTTCTTGCAAATTAATTGCTTGAAAATAAGAAATATGTATTAACAAACTGTTTTACATTTCAATGAACACGATGGTCGGTCTATTCCTTGTTTTAAATGTGTAGCTTCGTGTGCTCGTATAAAACGTTCAGAAAATACGGTATTAATAATAACAACGCTATGTGGAGCTTGGTTTACGTTGTCGTGGAACACGGCTTTTTTTTATTGAAGTCTTTCTGACAGTAATTGTTTGTACTGTTACGCGGAATGAGAATCGTCTAATTAAATAATCATTTCTATTATAAATTGTTATGTCCATTGATCGGTGTCGATATTTTGTTAATGGCATTGTAATCCCCCCTCCCACTCCTTCGCCGTAGACGAAATTTCCATAATTCCGTGTAATAATTATTTATAGTATCGGATAATTTATGAAAATTACATGGATTCTAGTTATAAATGCAATATTGAATCGATCAGATGGACAACTGAATAATTCTAGCGAGAAGGCGGTATCGGAAATACCAATGGAGTTTTGCCTGACGAGCCTCCATTTCTTGGAAACATCAGCTTTTCCTTCTGTTAAGATATATTAAAAAATTCCAAGTTGACATACGCATTCTCGTGCAGCTAACCAATTTTTAATCGGTTGCCGCAATAATACTCATACTAATGTGAACAAAATATAATTTAGTATTCAAATAAAATACGCGATCAGCATAAAAGCGGCGCAAGAAGAGCGAATTCCTAACCTGCGCTCGAACGAGCAGAATCTAGTGTCGGTAAATAAACAAAAGATACGACTGTTATTAATAACGAGATGAAAAAGAGGAGAGCCTTGAATGAGCAAGAACGTGTTAAATTAATCCTAACGTGATTACGTTCTTTTCAATGACGTTATGCATTTATTAGAAAAATGAATATAGCAAAACTTTGAAACGATAGAAATATTAGAAGAATCGTAGTATATGCTGACATTCAATTTTCAAACGTTTTCAAGTCATTAATGGAGTAAGGGAATTTGCGATTGATGGGGAGAATTTTTATTTTCCATGAAAATCCGCCGTCTGATAATGCGTTAATCGTCTTCCCAACATATTGATATTTCACCGTCGCGTCGATATGCCGCTAAGGGACAGATTAAATTGGAAAAAATACGAGGGACGTACGAGGGTTAAAAAATAGCAAAAATAAAACAGCAAGCGCGCGCACTGCGAGAGCGCCGGGCAAGACGTTTTCTTGTAAACACACTCCTTTATGCTTCGGGACCGACAGGGAGCGAAACTTTGAACTGATTTTTCCCAGAAACCTAACCGAGACCATGGCAGCAAAAGCGCCATTAGGGCTTTTCGGTACTGGGTACGTGTAGTACGAGATTTAGAAACAGTCCTCCTCTCCAAATCCCTACCACCCCCTCCACCTCCCGCTATAGTATGCGCGGCACGCGGCCATTCGACGAACGTTCGTCCGCCGATCAACTTTCGAGCTTTCGGAGAGGTTACGTACGCTCGCGAAGCCGCGTGCGTTCTCGAGCCGAGCCGATCGGCCGTGTTATTATTCCAACGAGTCATAAAGCATCCATATTTAGCCTTTGTACACACTTGCACACGTACACGCGCGCCGCCGTGTACAGCCGCGACGTAATCGTGTGTGAAACACGTTAACCCTATCCTTGCCGTCTTCCAATGTACCGGAATAAAGGGTTTTTCGGTCCCTTCGACATATTTACCGCGAAGGCAGAGTCTCCTGTCCTTAACCCGTTCTCCAGGGACGAGTTAACTCGACGCGCTATCCGCGGTGCCTTAGGCCCTTTCCACAATCGCCGTAATCGCTCTTTGCGCTGGCTATACTCGTTCGTTAAGATTATAACGACGTCGGCTGACGAGACTATCGGATCTTTCCCATTAGTCTTGCTACTTTTCATTGCGCTTCGCGCGTATGCGAACATCCGCGTTCTCTTCGGCCCGTGTTTTTATAGAAAATGTTCCCTAGATCCTCCAAATTCCTCTGATTAGTCTAGATAGTCCAAGTTAGAGTCCACTAGCTTGTTGGAATCGCTTGAAAAGAGATTTTCCATCGAAAAAGCCTCGGAGAATGTATGCTAAAAAATTGGTTTAACGTACGAGTTGAGAAAGTTCACGGCGCAACAAGTCGAACGAAAAGAAAATACGCGTTCCATCAGAATAATTTCCAACGACATCTCAGACCCTGTCTCCCCGAGACCAACGTCGATCCTCCTACCAAACACAATCTAAATAGCCACATCCCATTTTCCGAAAGGAGCCGCCTGAAAATATCACCGCGTTCATAATAGCTATCCATTCCGCGCCTATGTTGCCAATCTAAAATAATAAAATTGCGGTCGACAGCTATTATAACTATGAGCGTATTTCAGGTGTCCTCTTTCGACACACAGGCCACAATAATTCCAACCAGCTGCGAGAAAATTAATATTTAACTGGGGCGCGATTAAGATCGTGATTAAAAGCCCGCCGATTCGCAGCGGCCCGTAAATTGGATATCTGTCCTGCACCGAAAGGGTTAACCCTTTCAGAACGAATGTCGCCATATTGGTGACACAAACTCTCGCGTATCTGTCGTCGTGAACGATTCAAACGTTCAGAGCAATCGGTACACGTTTTCGTTTCCTAGCGAGAATCTCGGCGACCGGTATGCTGCTAAAAAGATTCGCGAACGAAGGCTACACTCGCGTTCCAAAGATCGATAAATCGTCGACACTTCCGATATGTATCTCCGTTTCCTTCGTGTTCAATCCGCGGTGTAGTTGACAACCGCGAGGCTGCACGTGCAACGACGAGTTAACTCGTCGCTTAACGGTTTCCCGGTCAACAGGTTCAACCAGACGTTCGTATTCTCCGTGAGTCGATCCGATACACGCGCCCTCCGCGCGTCGACAGAGTCGGGGTCCTCGTGGGACGCGATCGAGGATCGAGATCGAGATGCGCTCGACGGCAAACCGGCGGTTATCGGGGGAGGGGAAGAAAAAACGATCGTCGTCAAACAAACAAACAAATAAGAAAGCGATCTAGAGCGAACGAATCGACGTACCTTCGCTCCGTCGTCCTCTTCATCTTCTTCCGGATTGTATGCCTCCGTGAAGACACTTTTCCTCCTCGTTGCGAACCTTCCGATCGGCGGTTCTGTAACGATAGAAAGAACCTTGATGTAATTCGCACGAAAACGATCGGTCCGGCGTTCCGTATCGATTGATCGCGCGATCTAACTTGTATAAAAAAGAAAAAAAATAGAAAAACACGGCTCTCGGTATCGCGGAATTAAATCGCAGCGGCTGTGCGTGTGGATCGCGAGAGTTTGGGATCGAGAGACGGCTTCTCCGCTTCTCGAGATCGTGGCGGATGAGAAGGAAAAAAAAAAGTAGCGAAATCGTACCGATATCCATTGGTGGCCACGCACGAAAATTTTTCAGCGGAGAACCGCGTTCGGTACGGACGGCACCGGTCGGGTTACACAAAAGCGGACGAGACTCTGGGCGCCTCGGAGAGAGGAGTCTCGGATTTCTAAATCGAAACGGTACCGCGAACGGCGCGCTTCGGACTAACTGACGTGAGAGCGGCGGGGCCAGGTTAATACGTGTCGGTCGGTCGCGGGACGTCTACTGGACGCGATGGGAAGTTGCATCCCGAATGAACATTTTCTTCGCCCGCTCACCTTCATCGACGGACTCGTCCGGCGTAGACGTGCAGGTCTGCGCAGTAGGATATATCAACGGAGTCTGTCGTGACTCTCGTAACTGCGTGAAAAAGCCGACGGCATAGTCGACAATGTCCACTGGCTGTTCGAACAGGTAGCTGATCGTGAACTCGATCAGAATGTCCCGGAACTCGTCCGACACCGCGAAATTGTCGGCGTTCCGTTGACAGCTCATCTTGTCCTTTTCTCTCTCTCTCTCTCTCTCGCGCTCTCTCTCTCTCTCTCTCTCCCCGTGTGTGCGGTTACGGTGTACGTGTGTGTATGTCGCACCCCGAGAAAACGAAACCGCGCACGTTTAACGGATGCACACGCTACAATGGCATACGCCGGTAACGGGCTGGCCGAACGACGAGTCCCACCAAGTTGGTCCCCGTTATCACTGCGCGACAAATGTTAACGCGACAGCTCTTTCTCTCTATCTCTCTCTCTCACTTTCTCTATCTCTCTTGTTCTCACTCTGTATATATGTATATGTATATATACATATATATATATACGCGTGTACGACTCTTGTCAGAAAAACGAGCACGAATATTCCTACTATCGCACGTACTACTCTGCTCTAGCGAGGCCAGGAGAACGTAAGCCCCACGCGTTCCGCCCACTTTCGCGCTGGGCCACACTCTCGTCGCAGCTCTCGAACGCTATCCGGTCTCGCTGAACCGCCTTCGCCCCTTTCGTCACCAACTTTCAACGATTTTTTTTGCTATCCGACACTACATAAAGCTGCGCGCAACATACGTCGGGAGCCAAACCGAGGGATGCGACTCGGTCGCAAAGATGGCGACGATTTTCACGGCGCGGGTCTTGACATTAGGCAGACGGATCCCGCTCTGGACATTTAACTCGCTATCTCCAGGCAAATTGAGCATCATCGACGGCCCCGAACATATAGATCGTAGACCAATAGTGAACACCGCGGGATAGACGCATCCGCTTTGTTGCACTCGGTAACGTTATCGCGTTGATATGCACGGTCACGCTCGGCCAATGGTACTCTCGTATTTTACTGCAATCTTTCCGATGGCGTTACTCTTATTGGTTCGAATACGTTTCCATAGCAACGCGCCTACCGCCTATCTTATCTTACGGATCCGCGTTCGTTCGGAATACGTGCGATTCGCAGGAGTGCACCGCGCTTCGAATAATATTTGAAATAATTGTTATTTAAACGATTACGAGCGATATTTGAAAATTGTGTCCAACTCGAACATCAAGGCTGCTTTTCATTGCGCCGCGTCCGGCACTCTGCCGGTGCTCCCGGAAATCAATATCGAGCGATTTGAAAGTCGGAGGCAGTTCTCTGTGGAATTTATATATTCATCGCTTTAGTAAATCGCAACACGTGCACCACCTCGCAGGTCGACGATCACACTGTACTCGATCTACCAGCGATGAAACATGAAAATGATTTCTGATCTGTACGCTTCGCGATCATTTTAATTAGTCGTTGTGAGTATCTGTCGGTAGAATTTCAATTTCACTTTATTCCACGGTATCCACGTACGAAGGCCGACGAGCTCAGATATTTCAGGTTATCTCAGTGTAAACAAAGATTCAAAACAACTTGTCGAACATGGCGGGAAAGGAGCAGTTCGATGAATTTTTGGGTGGATCCGAAAAATTGCCAAACGAGGTTCACATTATGAAGCTGGTTTCTTCGAGAGCCAGCGAAATTGCTGCGATGACGCATTCTATAGGTCGGTCACGCGATGTGTACTGTTAATTTCATTATTTGTATTATTCTTGATTTCGAATTTTTATTACAGAAAATAATCAACAAACGAAACTCTTGTTTCAAAAACTGCCCGTCTACATGCGCAGACGCGTGATGTCGCACAACGCGAAGCGATTACCGCGCCGACTGCGGGAAGCGCATTTGAATCAAATGACGAAATCCGGTTTGCCGCCGAAAATCAAAAGGCCGTCCCGCAGGTATCGCAGGCGACCGCGTAATTTGCTTTCGGAGTACAATCGAAGACAACGGAAGAAAATTTGGTTGGAGACCCACATCTGGCACGCGAAACGCTTTCACATGGTGGAGAAGTGGGGCTACAGGATCGCGAGCTACGCGAACGACAGATGCTTCAAGGCGAATTATCGCGCCGTTGCGAAACATTGCCTGATGCAGGATATTTCGTACTACACGTGCGTTGAAATACGCGGGCCTGAGGAAACACTGAAAGAAACCTTGAAAAACCATTGTAATCCGTCCGAGTTAACGTTCGCTGCGAAAGTCTTCATTTCCGGTACTCGGGAAGGCACTCTGATGTTTTTTAGAAGAAACGGCTACCCCCAATTTCCGATTGGTCATGTGCACTTTCTGTGGCGACCGAGCAGCAATTTAAATTCGAAAACTATCTGGATTTGGGTACACCCATCGTTTTTCGATGATTTTTTTAATGAAATTATATTCAGTTTCGATTTTAAAGCGGACGACATAGAGCCTACAATTAGTCAAAACGTTAAATTCAGTTCGTACAAAAATGATCGAAATTGTCAAATTATCGTGCATAAGAATACGTTGAACAGATTTCGGTTTTTCGGTCCGTTGACGTTGAAAGTACTAACGGAGACGTTGCGATTGCCGAATGTCGATGAAAAATTTTGTTCAGCGAGTACGATCGAAGTTGAAGAAAATAGAATGGAGTGCGAGGGGCATAGTCAAGATAATAAATTATGGCATAAAGAGTATTATAGTAGCGAGGAACATTTAGAAACTTTGAAGATTCAAAAACAGTTGTGGGAACTGTTAAAAACACTGAACTCGTCTAGTCAACTGCCACCGAATATTGTTCTTGCATTCACAGTTTTAGATCCGAGATTTTATCTGCCTGAGAAAAGAACAAAGCCTCGGTCTAATGTCTCGAAAATGATGGAATTAATGCCAGTGCCGCCCTCGAATGCTAATTCCACTCCAATATGGGATGAAAAAATACGGCGGAAAATTACTAACACATGCGTAACAATTGGAACCATTAACAAGCTCAGGAGCAAATGTTTAGTTCCCGGTGTGAGCAATGACAAACATTTTAATGAGGAAATCATGGCCAAAATACCAATACTTTTAATTCAAAAACCAGGAGTTGGTAATACAGGTATATTCGTTATCAAATATTATGGAAAGTTTTGAGATAAATGATATAATTCATATAATTACGTTTACAGGTTTAAGTTCTACCATAGACATGGTTTTACCAGCAGGTTGGGCAATGCCATTCTGGCTGGCTTGCATATTCCGTTGTGTCAGGGTAGGTGCACTCAGGGAATCGAAATCTATCGCGTTCGAGTATGAAAATGTAAAATCGCCGGACACCAACGATCCAGACACGCCTGCTTATGCGAGGGAAGCATCGAGCACTAAAAAAGAACTAATAGACAAGTATTTGCGCTACCCACCAAACAGACGCGTGAATTTTGCAAAGCTCCGAATTGTTACCCCTTTCTATTGCGAATGGAGAACTCTGATGAAAGAGTGGACGAGTGTCGAAGACTTCTTCGTATTACGAAATCGTAAATTATTGCAATTGTTACAAGATAATTTAGCCGTCGAAGAAAATAACAGAAGCAGACGGAATAAATCGCAGATAACCAAATCAAGTTCCGATTTCGAAAGTTCCTTTGAAAGTAGAAATTGTTTAATCCGCGTTAAAGTATCTCTGTTGAAGAAGGGATGTCCTAAAAGATTCGCGATAATATGTATGCCGACAGCCGAAGATATAAATAAGTATAGAAATAATAGAAACTGGTCAGGACCAGTGGAAAAGCTGTATCCTGATCCAAACGAAGCTACTAGAAAAAGTCTAAGGAAAAATCATTTAGCCCTTTTGAAACGTTTAAAAAAACAGAGGATACGACATAGAAAAGCATTAGGCGAGAAACTCAGGCAAATGTTGAACAACGATTTGCAAATCTTAAATTACGAAAGCAGAAGAAAGAATTTATTAGAAGCAAGTCGTGAGGCTGTCCACAACCAATCTGAAAAGATGTCACAGCTGTATCTTCCAGATTGTGCCGTTGTAAGATGTTCCTGTGATAGAGAAGTCATGGGATACGTAACAACAGGTGATTTTTCTTTTGCACAGGCGAAAGGCATAGGTTTAGGATATATAACGTTGAATTCACTCTTCGAATTGATAAATAAAAAATATCCCTTTGTCCTGGTTAGAAATACGCAAACGAGACAGTACAGAATTGCTAAATTGGAGGTGATAATTTAGCAAATAAAAATATTGCTTTTTTATATTTTTTCATGTTTTCATAAATAGCAATTTGTTATATATACAGCGATTTATAATTGAACTGTGATTGTTAAATATACACATACTGTTGAAATATGTAGTATTATATTTTTTAAATCATTGACATTATCAGGTATTGCTTAATGTACAAATAAACCTTATGAAAGAAAAAAAGAACGATTATCAATTGGTGTAATCGATATGATAAGTCTCGGTAAATATTATGAAACCACAGCATGATGAAGACAAAAACCGAAGGTTGCAAACATATATATATATTCGAGAACCTGCGGTTGAGTCATTCACTCAGTGTTTGTACGCAGCCAAATTGCAGTTTACTCGGCAACACTCAGGAATAGGTTAAAGAACGAAGTATCAGAGCTACGATCGAACCTCATATTGGAATAAAATTATAACAGGCGTAGAAATGACGCGTGTAGCTGTTGTAAGTATATTAAGATTTTAAACTTGTAATCATAGACTCATTAAATTGAATATTCAGGTAACCGGTGGGAATAAAGGGATTGGTTATGCCATTGTGAAGGGACTTTGCAAACAATTCGATGGAATTGTTTATTTAACAGCCCGGGATGTTACTCGCGGACAAAACGCAGTAAAAGAATTGGAAAAAGATGGTTTGAAGCCAAAATTTCATCAGCTGGACATTACTGATGAAAACAGTATTAGTACCTTCCGCGATTATTTGCAAAAGACGCATGAAGGACTCGATATCCTAGTGAACAACGCTGCTATTGCATTCAAGGTGATCGAAAGCAATTATTTTCCATACAATATTTCGTTAAAATATTTTATCTAATATGTTTTTGAATATACAGTCAGCTGCGACAGAACCATTTGCCGTGCAAGCCCAAGAAACGTTGAAAGTAAATTATTTTAGTTTAAGGAAAGTATGTAGCATACTTTATCCATTATTGAGACCTCACGCACGAGTCGTGCATGTTTCAAGTTCTTCTGGCCGTTTGTCATTGATTCCTAGTGAATCGTTGAAAAAACGCTTGTCCGATCCAAAACTTACAGAAGAAGAATTGGACAGCCTTATGCATGATTTTATAAAGTAAGTTCAGTTATTATAGGTACAAATACCCTAGGAAATAACTTGTGACATACATACTTAGTAACATAATTACTTTTGCATAACGTTACTACTACGTATTTTCAGAGCCGCAGAGGCAGGCGATCATTTGGAAAAGGGTTGGGCCGATTCCACGTATGTTGTCAGCAAAGTTGGAGTGTGTGCTCTAACCAGAATCCATCAAGCTATGTTTGATTCCGATTCAAGAGAGGATCTTGCGGTGAATGCTGTGCACCCTGGTTATGTTGACACTGATATGACCAGCCACAAAGGACATTTAAAACCGGACGAGGGTGCTGTAGCTCCTATCTATTCCGCATTGCTACCAGAAAACACAGACGTCAAGGGCAAATACATCTGGTTCGATAAATCACTGGTGGAATGGACAAAGGATGCATGAATGCACAATCGTAATTCTTTATAGGTGAGAGGTACCACATGTATTATGCAACACGATGTAACATTTTGTACCCAATAAAAAATTATGTATTTTCGGATAATATGTAAATTTGATTTACATATTGTTTTTTCTTATTTATTTTCGTAATAATAAATAAATCAATGATTTCTTTAAACCTAAGGACTCCGTAAGCTATCTAGCTTGAACTGCTGCCTCTTTGCGAGCAGCATCCTGTAGTAACTGGGTGTCCACTTCGTCTCCTGGTAATTGTACGTAACGTACCACTGATCCACGGATGAAACAATTTTTTACTGACAACTGAAATAAAATATTTTGCGTTGCGACAGATGTTTCAATTACGTTTTAACAATCGTAGGAGTTACAAACCATGTGTGGATATTTATCCGGATCAGTCACGCTTATGTCGGTTAGTTTTATGTTCAGGTACTGATCAACGGAGTGTAGAGTGCCGCAAATACTGAAATGCAAACATTTTAAATCAGTTTCATAAAGATTACTTGCGCAGGTACACAAGGGATCTTTATTAGTTTATAAATTACCTGAGATCATTTTTTAATTCTACAACGACGTCCTTGCCGACGAGGGATTTAAAAAACGAGTAGAACAACTGCAAAAAAAATTTCAAGGTTACTTAATCTATTAAGAAAACAAAGGTTAAACCCGCCAAAACCCGGTAAAAGTAAATTCACCATTATTGTTCAATATAAGCGTTCAATATCTATGGTTATCCTCCGATCGTATTATTTAAACACATAATGCGAATAGGAATCGTATTTAAAAATTATGGTATTAACTACCGGCAAAAAGTCAGTGTAATGACAATTTGTTTGTAAATGTCACTACGCACGTTGCCGAATCAGTTTGTCTACCAATGAATGTTAATGTTTAAGACGCCCCTCGATACGTTCCGTATAACTTCGACTTAGAAATTATTTCATTTATGTACATAATAAAATGCTGTAACGATTATGAAAAAAATTATGAACAACAATCATACGCATTGAAAACGCAATTTAATAATTCTATGCTCTATGAAACATTTCTTTTGTATCAAACATTTAATAATGTTGCTTCCGTTGATTGGATGCGTCAACCGGTTCTTGCAACGCCACCAATCGTTCTTTGTAGTCTCTGCACGTTAACTCAAAGAACGCAGAAAATCCCCCTTATCGTCTGCTCGTTCGAAATACAGTAGAGAGCAGTAGACGATATTCGATCATTACTCTCATTGGTCGGCAACTTGTTATTGCGGCGGCGCTGCCTCGAAACCGATGACGAGGAATCAACTTTATCCAATCTTGATCTTTATACTTGTCCAAGAAATTAATTGGTGGGGGTAAAAACGCGACGTTATAGAGACGATCTCGCTTAGCCGATAAAGAGCGTTTAACGTACCATCAAGGTTGGCTTTTCAATAAACTTTTGTTAAAAGCTATTTTCGCGTGCGATCGATCTTGTACGGATTTTGCAACAGTAAAACAGAAGTTCGTTCGATCATTTACGGAATGATTAAAGCTCGCCGCTTGTACAGAAAGATCGCCGCTTCGCGGTTGGTAACAGAAGGGCGTTGACATTTAATCAGAAAGGCGAAACGAGAAGATACGCTTGTGACATTAATTCGCCAGTAGCAACCCGATCGGATTCGCCGTTGCACTCGGTCTCCTATGTATTAATCGGGAAACATGTCAATTAATTTAACGAAAAATAAAGACGCCTTGGTGGCCGCCTGGCACAGCGTAGTCGACGATAAATCGTCTACTGACTGGTAGGCTTGCATCTCTCATCCTTCACTCATATAATTCTCTCCCGGCTGTGCACTAACGTCACGCAACGAACGCGTTTGTTCAATTAAATCCCCGAAGTAAATAGCATCTCTATATTTAGACGCCACACATTTTACCGCATAGCTCTTCTATAAATACCGCTAGGCGCACAATTATCACCTACTGTCATAAAGCTCATGTTTTCTAGGTTTCCGTGTACACAGCGAGTTTTACCGTACAGTTTATCCGGAATAAAGAATGAATGCTCCTTTCTCGATCAATCGGAACGTTACTTTTTTAAATTTGTTTCGATCGATATTGGCTTTTTTCTATGAACTTTTATAAACAATCGATGATTATCGGCTGCTTTGTACCATTATGGTTGCATTTTGTTTCCTTCTGCTTTTGTTTCTTAAATGTAATGTTAATGCAAATCTTAAACAGGGCTGTATTTGGATATGAAGGACAAACTAACAATTTAAAGGTTGTCGGAACCGGGAGTGGTGGATTGGAGGAGATGATTGACCATTTGAACAGTAGTCATATCATGTATGCCTTTTGTCGAGTGATAGACACTAAGACAAGCCTGCCAAAATGTCTGTTGATCAATTGGGTAAGGATCCGATAGCATTGAACTGTACATGTTTACAACAGGACTCTTAACGTTACTTAGATCCGGTGGTATCTGAATTATTGAGAAGCGTATCGATAGGCTTCCTGTAAAATCGTTAATTTGAAGCCTGGATACTCAGATATTTAGATTCAAATGCAGATACGTTGTATCAAATTCGGATAAGATCTTGAGCATATGTGTATTGAGTTTACGATGTATATTCAAACTTGCATCCTTGAGTTACAACTCTACTCGTTTCAGCAAGGAGAAGGTGCTCCCATAGTGAGAAAGGGAACATGTGCAAATCATATTAGAGATGTAGAAAAATTATTGAAAGGTGCTCATATAACAATAACAGCTCGTTCTGAGGACGATGTGGAAGTTGACTCTATTATGGAGAAACTGGCCAGAGCAACTGCATCTGCGTATAAATTTAACGAGCCCAGAGGAGAGAACGAAGGGAATGCAGGGCCAGTTGGTACGACATATCGAAGGTGTGACTCGCATTGTTTTTATAAAGTCACAAGTCATTTATATCTATGAGAATGATACATTTTACAGAGTAATCCCCGAGCAAGAGATTAACGCGATCGAACGCGATCAATTCTGGCAGAAAGAAGAATTGGAGGAAAAGAAGAGACTGGAGCAGGAACGTATCAAGTCTGAGAAAGAACGTTTGCGGCTCGAAGAGGAAGTTAGGAAGAGGGAGGAGAAGGAAGCAATGCTTAGAGAACAGCAGGTAAGTGCTGGGTAAACCCGCAGAACTGCTACCTACCCTCTGATTTCGATGATTTTTGGATATGTTGATATATCTAACTCTTCTCATGTGCGAGAAGAATATTCGAGAACCCGACTCGTCTTGACTCGTCCCGACATTTAGCTGTAATCTACAATAGAATTTTTCTAACGCGATTTCAATGTTTCCGTAGGTCACTGCGAAAGAGAACTCAATAGCGCGGCAGAAGTTGGCAGAACAACGGGCGGAGGAAGCATACAACAAGTGCAATCGTGTAGCGCCGAGTCAGTACTACAATAGCGAGGTCGACGATCAACATAAATCGCGAAGCGAAGAGCTGCGGCTGCAAAGGAGTAAAGAGACACAGGAATTAATTGCTCAAAGAACGATAAACGCGCGAGCTGTGTTCGAGCAGAACTCGGCCGCCGGTCAGATGAAGTCTACCTCGGTGCAACAACAATATGTACAAAAGAATAGTCACGTGGAGGCGGCTAAGAAGGCGCTAGAAGAGGGTCAGCAGAAGGAGATACCTCACACTAATGCACAGGAAGAAATAAAGACTGAAGTAGACAAAACGCAGGACACGGAGGAAACAGCCACGGCGGATTCTGCTTCGAGCATACCGGAAACGCCAGTGGAAACACAGCCTGTAGCGTCCGAAACGAGCGAGCCGCAAGAAGAGGTTGAACAGCCATCGGCAACGAAAGAGGCGGTCACCGAAGAGAACGAATTGTACAGTCAAATAGACAACCAGTACATGTATTTCGATATCAACAACGAAGGAATGATAGCAAGGGCCTTGTACGATTATCAAGCGGTCGACGGTACGGAGATCACTTTCGATCCCGGTGATATTATCACGCACATAGAGACCATCGATGAAGGATGGTGGCAGGGTCTCGGACCCGGTGGAATCTTCGGGCTCTTCCCCGCGAATTACGTCGAAGTTATCAAATATGACGAACCACGATAAGGAACAGCTTGCGAACATAGAATATCTTTTCTTTCGTTCGAAAATGAAACAGTACTTGCTTTTTTGCATACAAAATGTGATTCGAATTTTTCATTTTTTTTTTAGCAACTTCGTACTTTCTTTCTGATAAGTGAACACGCCGTTTCGAGGACATAGGTACATCGGTACTCTAAAAGATAAACGAATAGCACGTACACGTTTATAATGAGAGAACAGTAATTACGTTTTAAATATTTGATGCACGCTCATTAACGCAAGAATTTCGTATTTCTAACGATAATTGCAGAAACAAGATTTTAAACTTTGATAGTCTTACAATGCCAATACATATACGAATGGCGAAGTACGTCTTCCCATGTTTACCGTCACGTCGAAAATTGAATTAGCCGTAAACAAATATATGTCTTTATAACATCCTCTGTCGGAGACCGACGCAATGGTAAAAAATAGTATATTTAATAAATTAGCGGACACCCTTTAAATACATTTACAAAGTACATATTTAGGAACATGTTTAATTCTCTAAATAAATACTTAAATTTGTTATAGTAATCCCCGTGTGGTGTTCTAGCTTCAGTGCAACGATCCCCAGTAAGTTAAGTTAAGCAATTTTCGTTCGATCCTTTATCCTCGATTTATTTATTTGATTAACGCTCGGGTGCTGGAATATGTATATGTATTAATTAATGAACGATCTCAGTTTGGTTGTATTAAACTTATTTTACTATGCGATATAGAAATTTTTACAGGTAAGTGATCTTACTGAAATAAAATAGAATCACAATATCAACGTTGTACAAATAAAATAAGTGAAATCATCTGCGGTAATTTTGATTTTGATTGCCACCACCGCTGCCTCCCGCGTGACTTAAAAACGCCAGATGGCCTTTCGGACATTTGTTGGCGTAGTGACCTTTCGTTCCACATTTGTAACAGGTGACTTCTTCCAGGGGTTTTTGCGGTCCTCGCGGAGGTGGTCCATTGTGCATATTCATATGATGCGTCGCATGGGAATTGCCTTCTATTTCTTGTCTGACTTGAGCTTCTCTTACATCCGGTGGCATTTTGTTACAGTAGATAGCTTTGTGGCCACCCTCCCCGCAGAAGTGGCATGTAATCATTACTTTCTTTCCTTCTTTTGGCTGCATGTCTTGCACAGCTGGCAATTCGAATCTCGGACTAAAAGTATCAAAAAGCAATGCACGAGTTTCCATCCGATGAAGCTAGACAACAAGCTGACTAGAACAATAATGAACTTACTGCATGAATTTACAATTTGGTCCATCGGGACAGAAGCCAGCTAGGTAAGCCATACAAAGGACTCTTCTCACGTGTCTGTGTCTACATAACGGCCCGTGCCTACAGAATCCACGATCGTACCAGGGACAATCTCTGACTTTAGTTTCTGGGTCGATGTGCAAGAACGGACATTCCTTATTGTGACAGGCATCTAACAATTCATAATTGATTTAAACACACCTATACTGGGGAAACTTAACAAAGTCAGAGAAAGGAAAGCGTTCTGTATCTCTCGAAGACATGGCTGTTGGAAGATTGTCGGTATCCTTGGAAATAATAATGAATGACATAGTACACTTACTAAACCTAGAATAGAAGTAACATTCTGGCATTTTCGTCATGTCATACTCGTGTAAAAATTCGCACTGATCGCCCTTTTTACAGAGTCCTCTTAACCAATGTTTACAAACGATCGTGCGGTCTCCTCGGACGTGCCTAAACGGGCAAGAAGCTCCTTTAATGCAGGTGCCTCTCGGATAAAACTGACATACCGCAGCGGTGGATTCTATAAATGATAGTAAAATAACAATTAGATAAATCGACCGGACAACAACCAACCATCGTAGACGTGAAATTAAAGAGATCGAGGATATTGTTAAGAATTCGGAACGTGAGAAAGTGAAATTTATTGAATTTTATTCGATTGTACATGGAAATTAGACAAGTTTAGCGTGTTCCTGTTACATTCGCTACGTTTGTGTTTCCCGTTGTGTATAACCTAAAGGGTGAGACCTCGCTTTATAACAATTACGTACTGTCCATTCCAGTAAACGGTAAAGGAAGTGCCCCATATTGTTCGTCGAGAGCAACTTCGATGTCGAACCGCATGTGATCCACGTTCGCGACTATGCACTCCATTATTATTTCAAATCTTGCAACAATCACAGTCAACTTTGCTCGTCCGCCGCCTACACATCAACTGAACACTTGTTCGTTCGCTGCCAAAGCGATCCACGCTTGAATTTTTATATCTTCATACGACTACACATCTCACATTTTCATCGACTCTACATTCAGAAATACAATTTATTTACACTGTTTATTGGTTAAATTAAACAATCGGTACTCCAACTTTTCGTACACATTTTCCTTCACGTGTACCGAAGATACTGCGGGCGTTATTGTAGCTCACATTGGCAGAAAACATTTTTCGACCGCCATCTTGCGGCGGAGCTAGAAAATACGAAAAACATTTGAATATCCCGGTAACCAGTGGCTTACAATTATATTACTTGACCATTTTTACTAAAAAGTTTGATAGTAGATAGTACAACCACAGACGAGGTATAAGAGTAGACCAATCACCCAATGTATTTTTCTGTCTCATGTTCCCGGGGCTCTAGAGCCCCGTATCATTCCGTGTCACATCCTACGTATCGACTAAAACTAATATTGTGGAACTTGCATTTTAGAACGGCGCTGTTATTGATAGAATTTGATATCTCATGTCGGTGATTCTATAAATGATGTATGAAACACAAGAATCCTGTTACGCGAATGCATAGGAAGATGAGTTAAGCAAAATTTTTATCGAAATAAAAATTTCGCATAACGAATAAAAGATAAAAAAATATTTATTCGTTATTGGAAGGTACGAATAAAGAAAGTATCTTATTTGACGAGTATCGAATAAGTAATTTTATTCGACGAGAATTTATCCGATGAATAAAAATAATTTTTTTTATTCCAAGCGGATCTAATCAAACATCGAATAATTTTTTCATCTTTCATCTATATCTTTTATTCGAAGGCTTTGAATAACTCCTCGAATAACTTTTGCCAGCTCTAATAAGTGGCGACGAGGCCCGATGAGCGCCGAACTTTGGGCGTATTCTCAGTTCTCTGGAAGCACGTATTTAGATGCCCTGCCACTATTTTTTATGCCTGCCTCGACGTGTCAATGCGTCGAACGGTAGGTACAAAGGAAGCCGAACGTAGAAAAGGACAACAAGTAAATACGACCGCGCGGCCGAAGGCGCGTATCGGTGAGGTAACACGAGTGCAATTATGAAATTTTTAGCGAAATTTTATCAATATATTCGTCACATTTTTCTGATTAAAATGATACCAAACAAGCAGCTATAATTTGTACATGTACATGTGAATAATAATTGTAACATGTGAAGCATAATTTATACTTCATTATACATTTATCATACATGTAACACATGCTATATATAACATACGTTTACATAAACAGCTTAACATCTCGAAAATATCTTCTCAAATAATTTTCAAATAATTAGACTTCAATTTTACAAATTAACGAAGCTACAGCCCATTGGAGCATGGTGCAGCCAGCATAAATGCCTCATAACGAAAATTTTGATGTGAATTTGGGTTCTTCGCGCAAGAAGCCTCCCTTAAAGCAAGACGGCGGCCGATTTTGGATTTTTCTTCATTTATTTTTGATTCAAATAATGTTTAGTGAAGCGGCTAGTTAAATGCACAAAGAAATGCATTTGATTACAGACAATTTGCAAATTTTGCGACATACGTGCCAGCGAAGTTATTTTTGAAAAAGTTGTTTCGTGTATGAGTTATTAATTTAGGATTGCATAATGCAATACAATAAGTTTTTAATTTTTTCCGACCATCGTAGTCGCTGTTTCTCTGTCACTTAAATCATTAAATACAATTGGAATTATGTCGTGTTTAGCGTCATTTTAATCAGAAAAATGCAAGAAATAAATTGGTGAGAGTCCCATAAAAAAATAATGAAAAATAAAGAAGTTTTGTAATTGAATTAAATTTAAGACCCAGCAACTAACAGACTGTATACAATGTAAGCAGATGGGAAATCTCACATGAATGAAAATTTAAACTTTTAAATTTTTCAATATGTCTTCATAAAATTATTACAAGTGAATTGAGGTGCTTTTCCTGATGAAAATAAGTCCAAACTCGAGTGTAATCGAACAGTTTTTATTGATATAAATATGGACACTCGGAGGTGACGAAACGTACGTCCGTTTACTTTGACTTTCGCATATGTTTTGAAGCCGCGGTCAGATCCTTGCGACCGATTACCCCCCATCCCCCTCCCCAATAGGGATTAGTATGGTCGAAAACGTACTATACATACCGTCAACTAAACCATTGAATAAAGTCTGTAAGTGGGGGATGGGGGATGGAGGGTAATCGGTCGCAAGGATCCGAGCGCGGCTTCATAACATACACGAAAGTCAAAGTAAACGGACGTACGTTTCGTCACCTCCGAGTATCTCTCTAATCGTGTCAACTGCGTCGTTTGTTATCGAGACGCAGAAAAGTGCAAGTGTACGACGCAATACAGTCACAGTTACGTGGTGAGTACCGTTTTCTTCTCTCATCCTATCGATAGGTATCAATATTAATATTTGCATTTTCATTATTTTTAAAATTAATTTTGTGTTTAAGTAAATATTCAATCTGTATAATAATAAATATAATAATAAGTATAATAATAAATATAATAAATATATTTCATCTGTTTACATTTTTTCTCAAATCGTGTCGTTGCCTTCTCGCGATAATTACCTTTCGTGTCACGACGATCGATTTAATTTAAACGAATTTGTTATTTGTATTTTATTGTACAATAGAAATCTAATTTATTTCATTTTAATCTTACATTCGACTTTGTTGCGGTTTGAATCTCGCGCGTTGTGAATGCCGCGCGAAGCACGTCGCGATCGATCTATACGCGTTCGATTCTCGCTGCTTCCTACGTTCTGTTGCTGCTGGCGCTCGTTCACTCCCGCTTAATTTTTGTCACTTTTGTGCGGACGATCGTAAAATGTATATTTTCTATTGGTTCGAATTTGTTGTTTGACGGTTGATCGATTCAAATTAAATGAATTTGTTTTTCCTGTTACAGAGCCTATGGGACAACCATCCATCCATTCGTCCAAAGATATGACGTTCGTTTGAAGGTGCAGAGAATGTAAGTACGAACATATCTTCAGAATTGTACAAATTTTAGGGAAAAATATTTTTTTTTTACGTATTTTAATCTCATTGGGAAAAAAATACCACAGTAAAAGTCTGCCGCGGTCATCGATACATTTATCCCAGTACTGTTTTTTTTTTGTTTTATTGAGGTACCTTTCATCAAACTCAATAGCATTCAGGTACTTTTACCTTTCTTTTTTATTGCGCTTAGTTGGAGACTTTATTCAATGGTTTAATTGACGTTGTATATAGTGTCTTCGGAAACGCCGGTCTCCATTCGGGGGTAATCGGTGTCGTAGCAGGGATCCCATTGCAGCTTCATAATATTCGCGAAAGTCAAAGTACGTCTTATTATCTCAGAGCCTCCCTCTAACATTGCCAAACGCGTCGTTTATTAACGAGACGCAGAGAATATCGACGCAATGCAGGGACCGTTACATGGTGCGTATTGTTTCCGTTTTGTATCATTCGATACAAATCAATATTATATACTTTAATTTTTATTGAAATTAATTCTGTGTTCTAGCGAGTTGTTATTTAGTTTTCATTATTTAAATTTATTTTCGAATCGTGTTGCCTTCTCGTGATAATTTACTCTTGCGTCGTGATCTTTTGAATTAAACTGTAAACTTTAAATACATAAAAGTTATTTTGTGAACTTTAAATTTTTAATTCATCTCTTTTCTGTTTTAAGTTAACTTTGTACATTAACACTTTAATTTTGTTATGAAAGTCTAATTTTAACAGTTATTTCATATTTGGTTGATTAAAGTTTTGCGCATTTATGCAAGAACACTTATTTCTTAACAGATATTTTAAAGTAAAATATAAAAATTTAAAGTATTGTATTCTTTAGTTACTTAATATTATTTAAATAATTTAAATTTTTATGTAATTATTTTATTCTACTCTTACATACTCGTACGTAACATAGTATATGTATGTTCAATGTTTTCAATTGACCGAAAAATTAATGAATTTATTCTGTCTGTTGCAGAGCCCGAGAGAAAATAGCCGAGGTCAATATTCGATATCCAGACGAAACGAGTTGTAGTTTCTTCAAGTAGCAGAGGACGTGAGTACCAATACATATATGTCTTTCCATTTAAACTTTATTATTAAATATCTTTTTTCGAATTTAATAATTTAAAAATAATAGTCATCAATTATTAATTCACTTTCAATTTATTGAAAAGCTATTGATGTAACTTTTTGATTATTTAATTCTTATAACAATAGCTTCCAACATATTTTTTAATTGCAATTATGGCATTTTTTACCGGGAATACAAGTCTCCAATCCCTTCCACGTTTCCTTACATTTTTTTGAGATATAACATAAAATAATAAAAAAAAATATATGAAATATATGTATAATATAAAATATATATGTAATATAAAATATATAATATAATATAAATAATATCAAATATATGTATGTATTTCTGATATGTTTCATTTTAATGTATTTTATTTTCCGGATAGTTCGAAACAAATTCTAATTTATTTGTTCCTAATTATTATTTTAAAGGTAACCTTGTCTCGACGAGGACTTCCTCCTTCCGTTTATACGTTAGCCACCCTTGTTTCCATGTATTCTATAATTCGTTCGTGAACGCGTTTAGAAGTTAGGCACATTTTACATCTTTTATGAAAATTTTTTAAAATTCTTTTTCTAAAGTTCATGCTTTGCCATAACAATAACTTCACAGTTCAGGTAGATTTTCTAGAATTTTAGTGAGACATCTTTATAATTCATATAGAATTATAAATGATATTTTATTGCTTGGCTTTGCTTTGCTCGTTTATTTCCACCTGCTTCTCAGGTAAGCATTCGATTTTCTGGTACCGCTCGATTTTCGGGGAAATCCAGCGAGACCCGCGTCGCGAGTAAATATTTGTAAATATTTAAATATTTTCATTTTTTGCCAAGCTCTAGGTAGGTAGGTAGGTTAAGCAAAGGGAGATGGATCGATCTTTTTTATTCCATGGATGCAACACTATTTGCATATTGTTTTCGAGTCAATTCAATTTAATGATTATTCGTAGATCGTTACAAGTCCGATTGACGGATAGTTTACGCGTACCCTTTTTTCTGGGTAATCGGAGAGCTGGCGATGGTACAGCTCGACCTGCTAGAGAATTGGGCGAGGTCTTGGGCCTCAACAAGGCGTACTCAATCTGGCCGTGCTTAGGCAACGTGGGCCTTCGATGTTGAGGCCCTTGCGACACTCAGAGGCTTTACCGGCAGGTCCGCGCCGTAATTATATTACTATCAGCCGGGCACGATTGTAACGATCTCTTTTGTGAGCGATCCTCCATCTCCCTTTTAATAGAAGGATCCAGCAGTAGAGTCACTTGTTGTTGAGGGAGTTTTTTTTTTTTTTTTTTAATAATTCCCTCATATTAGAGTAGAGTCACACCTATGTTATAGATGCAAAATGGATCAATCGATCACGCTTCCGGTGCTTTGATGTGGTATCGGGCAGAGTGCATCGAATGGTACATTTTCCATCTACCCGTTGTTTAGCTGGTATCCATTGTTAACCAAGATTCATGTAGATAGTTATCGCAAATTAGTGATTTGGCTACTCGACTTTGCCAGTAGCCAGTACCCTATTGTTGAAAGTTTTAATAACTTTCGACAAACCAAAATGTGTCATGTGGAGATGAAACCGATATCTCGCAGCCTGTTTGACCGTTAAAGACCGCCCGCCGGGTTCGGTATTATTTTGTGCAGTCACTTACGTGATAGCATGTATTATTTTGGTGAGCACGGCGGGTGCCCCGCTCCCTGACGTAGCGCTCTCATTGAGTACGAGCGAGTATATAATAGTGGACTGGTGACTCAGAATCACGTCGCTAGCGTGACACCTTCTGGAGGGTATTGGCTACAATTTCCATAGGCATGAACGGGCCTGATAGACCTGCAGAAACCAGATCGCGGCTATCACGCCCGTCATACCCCAAAGCGCCTACATTTGTCGAGGTTTCACATTTGGAGGCCAACATCCTTGCGATAGCTGTAGCATAATTAGTTTAGATATTTACTATATGTTAAACGAATGTACGACGGGAGAGATTAGACGAACATTGTTTCAATTAAAAATCAATTAGTTTTTTAAATTGTTGAATCGTTGGTAATGTAGCTCGGCACGCGTTTGGACAACACTGGTGTAGAGAATGTCTGGAGCGAGAATAGTGGAGATCTCACCTACTCTTCAAGTAGGCGATCTCACAGCACAAGACCGCGTGGCACCATCTCTGGTTGAATAAGCCAGCGTTACTAGATCGTTAATTCGGTCTATACTCAAAGCGGCCAGCTCGTGGAGTGTATACTCGCGAGTTGGAATAACGTTTTGAGCGAAGGGGCGCATCTGTCCTGGCGTTACGACGTCCAGGCAGGTGGATGGTGTCGTAGCGTCTGAATCCGGGGTTGATTCTATGGGCTTGGAAACCCAGTCGCTAGCTATCTCGCTACGCCTCTACTTCGTTTCGATTAGATAACGGAGAGAAATAAAACGGGTTGAATTAGGGTTAGATTTGCTGAAATCGAAATGGAAGTAGGGAATGTCAGAGGCGAGATTAGTAGAGATCTCACCTACTCTTCAAGTAGGCGATCTCGCAGCACGTGACCGCGTGACACCATCTCTGGCTGAAAAAGCCAGCGTTACTAGGCTTCGGTCTATACTCAAAGCGGCCAGCTCGTGGAGTGTATACTCGCGTGTTGGAATAACGTTTTGAGCGAAGGGGCGCATCTGTCCTGGCGTTACGACGTCCAGGCAGGTGGATGGTGTCATAGCGTCTGAATCCGGGGTTGATTCTATGGGCTTGGAAACCCAGTCGCTAACTATCTCGCTACGCCTCTACTTCGTTTCGATTAGAGATCCGGGAGAAACATAACGGTTTGCAATTAACGTTGACAGCAGAATTTCTTTATATAACGTTTTTGACAATGGCAAAGAGAGATAATGGAGGAACGGGTCCTCCCCAACAGTAGACTTTGCCATTTTTAATGCATGCCGCGAATAAATTAATAGCTCGCGAAACATCGTAACTGCGTTCCGACAAATCACAATGCCGCACTGCACCCTGATACGACTGCCCCTGGTAGCCGGTATGGCTGCCCCTGAATACTCGCAGCCATTGCATGACCCTTAGTGTTGCGTATAAAGAAATTGAAGTGCACGGGAGTTTTTTTATATCGAATTTAATAAATTAGCGTCGCGTCAAATAATGCACTGCTCGCGTTTGTTTCGAGATTTTTATTATTTAGTATTTGTATATTAGCGTTGCGAAATAATGATTCGGCTTTGCTTTCCTCCCCCATAAATTCTGAAGGCTGCTATCGCGTTTCCATTTAGAGTCGCGCACAAAGAAACTGAAAGTGCACGGGAGTTTTCCATATTGTATTTGTTCAATTAACATCACGAATAAATAATGCACTGGTCGCGTTTGTTTTTTTGAAAGGTTCAATACGTACCTTGTCAATTAGCGTTGCGAGAAATTGGTCCACTCGCGGGTTTGTTTGAAATATATATCGAGTGGACAATTATTTTTCGGGGGTGTTATTTTTTTATATTTTTTTTCATGTGCTAATACAAAATTAAGTTTGTTTCAGATGATTTCAGAAGGGGAAGAATTTGAATGATCGCACGACTTCAGCTGTGTAGTTTGTGATCGATGTAGAAATTGTATTATGTAAATTGGTATGTGTGCATGGTTGCATGTTGGTGTTGTTTGTTATTTGTGTTGCATCTTGCGTCTGTATTTTCATTTTAGCAAAATTGGGTTAGCTAACCTCTACTCCCATAAAATAATCACAGAGGTTAAAAAATAAAACAAAAGTAAATATGCAAATATTTGTTAAATACCAAATAAATGGGATTACATAAAAAAGAAACACAAAATCATAAAAAGTGAATTGGGGTAGCTACCCTCTAGTCTCATAACAAAATCACAGTGGTTAAAAAATAAAACAAAAGTTTTACAAATATATTTGTCAAGTACAAAATAAAATAAATAAAAATACAAATAAAAACGAAACACAAAATCACAAAAAGTGATCCAATTGAAAAAAATATGCAAAAAGCATATGCATGCGCATGCAGAAGGAAAATTAGCTGAGACACTAGGCAGGTTAAGAATTCGGCGGGTAGGCTTGCAATTAGGCTCTTCTTGCTATTCGTTTGTACAGTGGTCAAAAATAGAACACTGACAAATGTGTACTAAGAAGAGTACATACATCTAAAAAGGATTTTTTTTGTATTTTGTAATTATGCAATCAGTAATTTTCGTCGGGTGGGACGATAAAGAAACGCTAAGTGGGTGGGTGGGTCTCCCTCGCAGCAACCTCCACGTGGTGAGACCCGGACAATCGTTGCGATTCTCGATTTATAATATTTTCTTACCCAAAGATCAATTACTCTATAAAATATTAAAAATCGATAATCACATCGAGCTAATGGCTGCGAAAATTAAGCAATTCTTCGACACGATTTCGAACTTTTTCTTTTAAACATTATGATTCTATTTCATTATTAAAAAATGTTATCGAGTCAATATTGTTTGAGCTGACGATAGGATTCTATTGTTTTTTCCATGTGCTTTCGTGTTCGTTTTAAATCGAAGCGCCCCTATGATAAAGTACCATCCACTATCTTTAATTTGAGTCCCCAATTGTTCAAAAATTCCCACGGGAATACATTCTACGATCCAGAAATAAGATCTCAGAGACAATTCAGACAGTATATCTTAAAATAATGTGTCGTATTATACTGTTCTTGCCTCGTGAAATGTTCAACAAGCGGTGTAAATTGATGTGTGGACACCAAATGAACGACAAGTGAAGCGTTTCATACGTTTTACTTTATTTCCAACCGTTTTTATATGTATAACTAGATACATGGACGTAAATCACAGCACAACTCAAGGTTGTATAAACATTTATGCATTCGTTGGGAACAATATGTACATGTGACAAATACTTACGCGATTCACGCGATTGAGATTCGAACCAAATGCCATTTCAATTACACTTCAAATCGTTCTTTTTCAAAACCCAAGAGCAACTCAATTTCGAACATAACCGAACAAAATCTAGATCAAAATCGCACGATAACATAATTTTAAAATCTGTCGGACACCAATTTTCATTTCTGTCTTCTATTTTCACGTTTGTAGTAAGCGATTACGATTAAAAGAACAATTAAATCAATTAAAGAGTACAAGATTCCACGAGAACAGCAAATATCAAACAAACTTCAGGGTTTTCAATAATTTCATCTACTTTTCCGATGATCGTGCTAAGAATTAGTAATTAAGTGACTGTAATCCGGCCCATGCTCCGTCTTTGCTTTGATAAATCAACGATTTGAACTCTACGTGAAACGAAATCATCGAGGGTGTGCATAGATTGTTTTTCAACGGCTGTTTTTTTTAAACATGTACAATCATTTCACGTTGAATCGGCGAGCGTAATTCATAATCGAAGTAGAAGTGAAGCGAAGATTCGTTCGTTCGATCAACGATCCACGATCTACGAACGCGAACGAATCTTCGAAAAAAGATTTTTCTCACAACCAACAGAACAGAATTCGTTTCGAAATTTGCCGTCCGTTGTTCGTCGAGGAGTTTAGGCGTTTCGTTTTATTTTTGGTAAGCTCCGAGGAAACGGCGCAACAAGAACATTTACAAAATAACCATACACCTGTGTATACGATATATAATGTATATATATATCCTTTGTATATGTACAAAAACTTGTGTATACGAAATCTTTTTGTTTAAAGATCATAAAAAATATCGTCGGAAAGAACAGCTGTTTTGCGAGGACGAGAAGTTCGTTTCTGGGAAGCGTTACCGTCGACATGTGCTCGGCCCTGTTCCGCAAAAATGCTAATAAAATATTTACTGAACAGCAACAACCATTCAACGATTCATGCTCCCAACCGTTTGCTCGTAAATCTTTCCGAAATAATTCAACAAACAATCACAAACATTATGACTATAGTTCCTGTCGTTTTAATCTCAACCATTAAGAAACCTGATACTATTTTAGTAAATTGCGGATCTTTCTGCAAAACATTGTCTGCAGTCATTGCAAGAAATAAAAGTCAGATCTTCTTCTTCTGTTTAAAAATAATTTTAATCAACTGTGAATATAATACATCGATGTTCTTAAACGTCAAAATAATTTTTCTCATAATTGTATCAAATCCGCAGATTACTGACAAGCAATAATATATTCTGCCACACGGCGCCATCATTCTTAACACTGCACCTACCGGAGGTCTATTAAAGATCTTCTTATAAATAATAATTCCAACAGAAATTATCAGATTTTATTACCCAGAGTTTCTTCTTGTTTCGAGATAATATTCATTAAGAAATCTTTAACTATAAATCATACATCTTTAAGAACTGTGAACCAACCACCGGTGGGCGTTATTAAAGTAAGCTTATTGAGAAACATTGGTGCATCGGACACTCAACAATAAATCTGTTTCTTGGTAAGACCGTGGATACTTAATTATTTTGATCGTTCAACGACCAATCTCGAGAAACGAAGTTGTGGCCAGTGTCAAATCAGAAGCGAAAAGTATGATTCTTCGTTTTGTACTGTTCAGTAACGATTTTATAATAATTCATCGTCGGGACACGTGGCACGATGGTTCTTCTTCTCCTTCGAACCGATTCGCAAGAATTTCGGGGACTGTGCTTTTATTTTTGCGACGTGAACGTTGGCACTAGATTGCTTCGGTCGCAGAGATGGAGCTCGGAGAAAAGCGATTGTCGAGAAACGATAGAAGTAGAATTACCCGAACACAATATCAAGCGGCATGCATTCAATTCCTGTGCTCGAGGTGAAGTGCTCTGAAATTGTGCTTTAGTCTTGTTAAATCTAGAGTCGTCTATTTCTTTCAGCGATCCTAACGGGCTATCGATACAATTGTAAACCTGGCTTTTACCTATCGAGTCGTCGACTAGCGGAAATTGTTCCTCGAACGCGTTTCCAACTGTATGGTACACTATCGTGCCAATACTTTTTTACACAAATTGAAATGTCTTGTTTCTTATCCAAATGATTCTAATAGACTGCAGATCCCTATGTAAATTTACAAGTCTATCGAATAAATTGTATAATAATTTTATTAGGTTCGAAAATAAAATATTAGGTTGTATGATTAGACTGCGGATTTTTACGCAAAATAGAAATGGTCTGCATACTCAAATTTATTAATTCCTTTAATGATTTTAGTAAAAGATTTTCAGATTCTTTTAATCTCTTTACTGTTTTAAATTGTACATATTCATTTTCATCATAAATTCATTCAATTCGCAGTCTGATGATGATGAATTTATCATTGTCACGAGTCCATTGATGTCCTATTAACATTTATTATATAAATAATGGGTAAATTATAACTGTCGTTCGTTTTATCGATAAACAAAATTGATGTACCAAAGCGAAAATGATTTATGACTTCGTCCAATGGAAATTCAGAAATTTCATCATTAATTTCAATCAATTCCGTTTTGTATGATATAAACTGCGCAAACTTTGCAGTCTAAGGACAATAATATAGCTTTATTTCGTGGTTATTGTAAAGGAACCGAGAAATTCGTTAACGATAAAGCAATTCTACACTGTTATCGGAAGTGAAACGTTAGTCTCACTGTCAACATGACCGAATACAGTGGCAGCTATTCGAGCGGACGGATAAGGGATGCGTTCATTTCCGAAAGCGAGAGAGAAAGTTTCTTAAACAGGCTAGAAGTCGTCTAATCCCTAAAATACTTTCGTGAATGGTACTCTAGACTGCAGTTAAGTAGTACTGGTAGTGTTAACTCTTAAACGTTAAACGTGTTTAAAGATCGAAACTCGTTTCAATGGGTGCACGAAGGTGAATCGCGAATCCGTCTAAAATCGTGTGCCGCCAATAGGGACAATAGTTGTATCTGTGTGTTAGCGGAGCGAGTATCGTTTTAATAAATACTTAAACGGCGAAACGTTCTCTATCAGCGATAATTAAGCGTTAATAGTAACATTGTAAAAACTTCCGACGGCGTGCCGGAACGATATAGTTAAATAGATTTATATGTATGTATATTCCAACGGCGGCGAGGAACAGCGCTGAACAGACATGGCCGTCATTTGGAAAAATTATTTAAAAAATAGCCTGTTGGTGTGTGCGTTCGAAAATCGATAAGTACAGAATATTCCAACTAGCAATGATCACTGTTTTCCCTGAAGGGGTAAGTAACAAACGCGATAGTATTGAAAGCGAACGTTAAGTACCTCTGCGTATTCTGTTGAAAATAAAAGATGTACTCGTTGGTCTGGTAGAACGAAAACGGTATTATGTATGTACAGTGTGAATAATCGTTTCGCATAGCATGATTAAAATACGTACACGCGAGGAGCGAAGCAGTCGACTGTCTTAAAACCAACAAAATCTCACATGATCGTCTGTTAAAATGATAAAACGCGTAGAGTGCGCGTGAGAGATTCGCGTATGAGAGAGAGAAAGGCAATTATCGTTACATTACAATTAAAAGACGTTAACTTATCACAAATACAACCGCACGAACCATTAATGTATGTATATCTACAGGGTGGTCCATCAGAAATGGAATTTCCTATCGCCTCTTCATCGCGCTGTTCTGTGGAACTTCCGCCCGGTAAAGTCAAAGACGAGCGTTTCTTTTTCAGATATGGAACCGTAAATATTCCTCCAATTGGAATTTTGTCGATTTCTTTCTGTTTCAGGAACAAAAATCCGTCAAATGATCGATAAAAGCAAATTGTTAAATTAAAAATGAAATTCCTCCAGAATTTGAATTGGTATTCAACGTCAGAAACGTAAAAGAATCAACTTAAAATGTTCTCTGTGATCAAATTCATATTGATCAGCGTCGTTTGATTAAATTATACAACATTACAATGACATTTCATCCGAGATTCCAGAAGGAGAAACCAGCGGTTCCACGGTAAGAGACGCGGGCTCCCCTAACACTTAACCGTCGTAGACTATAAATTTCAACTATCGTGCACCTGGGTAGGCAACATTTGTAACGTCAACAGAGATAATTCGATGTCTGATTAACCACACCGTTCGTCGCCGGTTCGCTGAGGAACGTCGTTCCCCCAATATCTCCTGGGACCGTAGCCTTTTCCTCGATTCCCTATCACGTAGTAAATGACAGCGTGTAGAAAACTGCGGTATGTACACATCATTGATCCGACGTCTTCCAAACGCACAGCAGTCAACAACATTGAGCATTGGGCAGATACATATTATACACGTAGTCGTTGATTTTTTAGGAGTGTCGTCGTACGACTTGGAAGACTCTGCCGACGATACTGCTAGGTTTATCGAAGTGCAAACGGAAAGCGGTCGATCCATTTTGATCCTTCCAACTATAAAGTGTCGATTGGCGAACACCCTGAGTGCATTCTTCTCGTCGGGAAACAAAGAAACGGATTTTTCTCGTTCGTTCAGAGTTCTAATGATTCGCTGACGCTCTTCAGCGATCAATCCCTCGTTCCTCTAAGCCAATCGGGGTTCAATCGAGCCGCCTCGATCACTGGTTTCTTGCTGGTATCTTTTTGCGGGAAGATACCCTTTTTAGGAAGACTCCTCTCGGGACTAGGACTAGGACTAGGACTAGGCGATGAACTCGGCGATCTGGAACTGCTGGAGCTCGAGCTCGAGCTCGAGCTAGATCTCCTCCTCCTTATCTGCTCCAGACGCGTCTGATGTTCGTACAGAGGTCCTCGGATGATCTTCAAGGTCGTCTCCAACTCGTATGCTCTGTCCTTCAGACTGTTGTACAAGTTGATGTCCAGACCGGCTTCCCTGGCCTTCTTGTGCAAAGCGATCAGGTGTCGTCTGTTCAGCACGTCCGGCAGCATGTATTCCTGCGGGTTATTATTAATTCGTTAATATAAAATCCACTTTCTTCGATCGGGGTCATTCATTGTCCCGCGAAAATTGTCAGAGCGAAGAATTTCTTTTCTTTTTGGAACGCCGACCTGTTTAGTTAAAACGAAGTAGCAGAACCAGGCCATCGTGGTGCCGTAGGTTACGAAGTAAGTGACCGGCTCCATGATGTCCCACGAATATTCCCACCATGTTAACCTAGCCAATCCGCTGAATTGGACAGACATCAGGACCAAACACATCCAGATGAAGATGTTTGCTCTCCTGGCAGCAGTGGTTTCCAAATCCATCAGCTTCTGCAACAAAAAACGACGCGGAACCTTTTTCTTTCAGTCTGCCAGCCGTAATCTCGCTACGAGGTCGCCGAAAAAATCTGGCAGAGATTAAAATTTTCTATTTTTACGTAATTCCATGCCCCCGGCTTTTAGCCTGACTCTTTAAAGTGCAAAAATTAAACACAATACCGCACTTGGAAATTTTTATAATGGCCTTGAGGAAGGGGTTGTTGGCTGAAAAGGGTTGCGTTTTTGATAATTTATTTTACAGTCAAGCGATTTTTCTAGCTTCTCAGTTTTTGGCAATTATTTTCATTGAGACGATGAAAAAAGTATACATGAAATACATCTAGAACGATTGATAAGGATCAGGGTGCATCCAGGCATTGCTCGCGGCGAAGTTGAAGTATATATAATGCGCCGTCTTTCCATTGTTAACATTTACAGTTAATATTTACAGTTCTGCAGTTCCAGGAGGGTCCTGACTAAGCAAAACTTTCGCATCGACGCTACCATTCGCTTCGGATCTCTCGCGATCGTGAAAAGAGAAGCTTACAACGTTCCTACTATTATTATCATTATCATCGTTTCGTTTCGACTCCCCTTCGTTATACGAGTTTCAGTTACTTTTGCGTATCGCGTCGCTAGCTTCTCTCTTCTCCCTTTAATTATTATCTTTTGAAATGAATAACTGCCCTTTTTAGAACCGTAGTTACCATTATCAAAGTAACGAACCCACCGGTTTTTGATTAAAATAATTAACAACTTAGGGAATCACGATTTCCGGATGTAGCAATTTGTTCATGCCCGGGAAATTATTTTACAATATCCCGGAGATTATTAAATTTAATAATGGATACGGTATAATTAACGCTTGCCAGGTAAAATAATCTCTGTCTAAAGCGTTGTTGCATTCGATCGGACGGAATGTTTGCTCAGTTTTCCCATTGTTGTTACATGAACAACAAACAAATAATCATTTCAAGCTGTTTCTTTTTCTTATACTGAACAACGCGGAAGGAGCTGTGCAACTGATTCGGCGAAAGCAACACAGCCTCTAGGCCGATCGTTACACGCTCTTATCGGCTCGCGTAAAGGTTGGCGAACGCATCGTCGATTTTGAGACACGCTCGTAGTCGTTTCGCATCCACTATCCTCCGGTTATCATCGATCGTTGTCGGAGGGAAAGGAGACGGCGGAATGCGAAATGGAAAAGAAACGAGCCGATCCGTATTATATAATTAGAAACACGAATGGCGCGCGTATGCGGCGTTGTGTTACGGCGATACGTTAATCGCTTTTCGGTAATCAGGCTGCGAACGCGAACAACAGCGTTAATTATCCGGCCGCGGCCGTACGGTAACGCTGCGCCGGCCGATGATTAAACGAACTCCGTGAAAAATTAATTCACCCGGCTAGGAGAAAACGAGCGATAAAAGATCGCCGCGCCGCGCCGCTGTTTTGTTGAATAATTCGCGAGCGCGCGTGCCGAGCAACGGAATGCTAATAGCATACTCGCGGTGCCTTAGGCTTCTGTTTAATAGAGATACCGGTGGATTGTCGGGAATGTGTCCATCGATTTCGCTCGGGATCTCGCAGGGGTTCAAACGATGCTCGTTTCCCGGAAACAATTCGTTTAATTGAGTTTGACACTTGTTTTTAGATAATTGACACTGTTCTAGGACACTTCTCAGCTACGTGTGAAGTATTTAGCGCACTTTGTCGTTTATTAATATTGAAAATTTATTTATGCTCGAGTAATAACTCACCCAATTCATGTGGATTGCTAGCAAATTTTCAAATTGATTATTTTGCTATCCACTAGATATTTTAAAACAATTGGATTTGTTTGGAATAGTCTAGGGATGAAGACGTTAAATCTAGAGTATGTAGGGGTAGTTTCGTTCAGTTAGTGTGTATCTGTAAGACTGAAGTGCAGTACTTTTGACTAACTGTACACACTTCAGAGCTAAATGTGAAGTATTTAGTACACTTTGTCGCTTGTTAATATTGAAAATTTATTTATGCTCGAGTAATAACTCACCCAATTCATGGGGATTGCTAGCAAATTTTCAAATTGATTATTTTGCTATCCACTAGATATTTTGAAACCAATGGATTTATTCGGAATAGTCTAGGGATGAAGACGTTAAATCTAGAGCATGTAGGGGTGGTTTCGTTCAGTTAATGTGTATCGAAACACGAAGACTGAAGTGCAGTACTTTTGACTAACTGTACACACTTCACAGCTAAGTGTGAAGTATTTAGTACACTTTGTCGCTTATTAATATTGAAAATTTATTTATGCTCGAGTAATAACTCACCCAATTCATGGGGATTGCTAGCAAATTTTGAAATTGATTATTTTGCTATCCACTAGATATTTTTAAACAATTGGATTTGTTTGGAATAGTGTAGGGGATGAAGACGTTAAATCTAGAGCATGTAGGGGTGGTTTTGTTCAGTTATGGTGTATCGAAAAACGAAGACCGAACTGCAGTATGTTGGACCAACTAATAAAAGTGCACTGTAGATTGTTAATTGAATGCGACAAGCACCGATATCCGCGTGGTGTTTGTACAAGGGCACGAAAACGTATTTTTTTTCACAATGAAAATCTAAGTATATATGGTAGAAGGATCGTGAATTTGCTTTCATTCTACTGCAAACAGCATTGCTCCCACCTATACTTCAACCTCGTTTTGTATTCACATCGACAAGAGGGATGAAACAAACAATGCGTGTATATCGGGAGAAGTGTGTATACGTATTCCATTTTGGACGTGACGTTCAATTCTGTACTAAATTCGGAAACTCGCGATTCAACATACACGTCTTTGTATGAATAAAATCGATATCATACATATCGCAAGAGAGAATTTCGGATCCGCTTTTGTTTCACGTGAATCTACTCCGAATTGAGCTTGAACTGCATTCATCGTCGCGTCAGGTACAAATATGGCACCTGTGTACACATATAAAATGCACACATCGGAGCTGGTTGAATTTTCTATTTTGTCTGAGGCACGGCACGGCACGCAATTGTCAACTAGATTTCGAAGTTTTAGAGTCACTGGCACTAAAGTTAATTGCTGCTGCACGCTGCTCGCGAGGGCTAGACGCGCGTACCCGTGAAAACTTTGTTTTTCAGTTTAGAAATTCGCCATTTTATAAATGAGCGGGGTGTTATCGTTTCACGTAGGCACCAGGGTACTATCTTGAGGAATGGTATGCACAGTTAACTACTCGTCGTTAATCCCTTGCCCTACAATATCGTATCAGACACGTGATGAAGATTTTGAACAAATTCTAATAAATATTTATGCTATTAATTTCCCTTAAACCGAAATAAAATTCTAATTATATATATTATTATTAATATAATAATAATTCAAATCAAAATGTAGTTTATTTAAGGGTATAATGGGTTACAATTAACTTTATATTTTTAAAAATTAAATTTTAGTATTTAATGAAGATATATAGGATTTAAAAGTAAATTTTATTAATTCATGAAATTGAAATTAGTTTTATATAAGTCGTTAGGAAAGTAATTTCGATTAAGTAAAGTCATATAACTCAATTGTTTGCTAATGGAAAACAGAAATTCTACGAGGATGGGGTCGATAAGTTGTCTGAACAATCGCGGAAGATCATAAAACAAAATGTTATAAAGCTCATTCTAAATAGTAAAAAATTGGCTTTATTTTCTCTTGAGGAAACGAAATGACTTTGTCGAACGATCCAATACTTTGGTTTTGGTGATGTACAGCTATTATATAATAGATTTTTCTCCTTTTTTAGTAAATTACGAAATACAAAAATTTTCTAATCACCGAAAACGTAAAATGAATTGTAGGGCAAGGGGTTAATGGAATTGCCACTAGGAGAGAGATTGCATTCCCGATGTCCGAGAGACATTACCTGCTCAAGCGGTTCTAACTCCAACCTGACTGTCTCCAACTCAGCCAACACTTGTTTCTCCATGTCTGCGGAATACTCTCGGACATGGAACGCCTCGTACAGCTGTCCGATTAATTTCTGCACATCCGATAACTTCTCTATGTTCTCCTGAAACATAACGACGATCCTCCATTAGAATCTCCGAGCGATTCTTCTATCGGTTCGTCCTAAAAAACCCTGTCCGAATTATTGCTCAATCATTCGTGAAAAAACGTAATTGGAAATCCGGACTAGTTCGTAAACTTTTCAATCACGCAACAAGTTAATGTTCATTCGTTTCTCATTCTCGAGACACAGGTAATTCATTTTACTCTTTATTTCAATGCTTCTTTCTTTAAATAATTGTGAACTGGTAAATCATCTTTGGCAACTGTTCATCAATTAACACTGAACCTACCCGGCTCTACAAGAATCCGGTAGATATTATAATATCTGCTCTACTAAATATATTTGTTCGATCATTTACCACGAAAGCATCCTTGTAATCTCAACAATCGTGAAATAAAAAATCTGTAACCGATCATCTGACCGGTGGTGCTAGGTTTACTGTTAAATAAAATTGATTTCGCCATAATGCTTGATTTTTCTAGGTAGAATAAGGGACAGTAGCATGAACGTGTACTAAATAATGGCAAACAGTGGCGGAACTAGAATATAATTTTGTGCCCCCTTTTTTCTTTCGATATTTTTCAATGCTTTTCACGATGGAGAATTGTAAAAATTCAATAAACGCAGAAACTACATTTTTCTTGTCAGTGTACTTTTGTAAATTACAAGATAATAAATGCAAAAATTTCGATTACGTCCCCTTACTATTGTAGTTCCGTCACTGAAGGAAAATCTGTTTGTCGGTATTCCCTGAATATTAAACCAGGTCAGACAGATTAAAATACACCTGAGGAACTCACCATGGTGTGCCTCTGCTGCAAAGGGGGCGTAACGACGTACTCGTTGTCGTTTATGATCAACCGGAAGTCCTCTTCCATTAACGACTCTATCGTGTTGTTGGAACCTATTCTAACGCCATCTGCAACCATCATCAAGCCGCGCATATATGGCGTGCCGATCATATTCGCGTTAAAAGTCGTTCTAGAGGAACTATTATTTCTTTCTTTTTTTTTCTCTTGATAAACTCACCAAGTGTCGTTACTGTTGCTCGATCGATACCGCGGTCCTCTCTCTTCAGCATCTTCACGAGATCGCCCACCGTGTGAGTTATTGGTTTCAGGGTAAATACGCATTGCTCCTTCCTGGATGGCAATGGGACCGTGATCTTCGGTAATCCTCGGTGATACGTCACCGAGACGTCTGAAACTGAGATCAGGATCGAGAACCGGTCAGACAATCCTCTTTGAATTTATCTTAATGGGGAAATCTACTGTCTAAGATCCACTATCCAAGATTTACTGTACGAGATCTATTGTCTAACATTTTATCAGTGGAATTGGGGATTGAGATTCAAGGTTTATCATGCTGTTCGTGCAGTAATTGCAAATTGATATTTGGGAGCGGATCGTAGATCTTATTCATTTTTTATGTCAATATCCAATCCGCCGTAAATTAAGTCTATTCGCAAAATTAATCGCAATTCGTTCTTCTTTCTACCGTTTCGGATCTACGAGTTGAAACGTTTAATTTATTAATTTCAATTTTTGCGAATGGATTTTATTTATTTTTTATATTATCGTTAAATTACTATAAAATTGTGTCAGGAAACAATTTTTATTTCACACTAAACTTACCACTGCCGGTTTTATATCTTTCGTTTCACGATTGCTGAAATTCTAAGGTTACTTACATGGAAATTGACTTCGATAAATTTTTTTATCCAAGCACATATTGCGATAAAAATTGCACAAAAACTGAATAAACAGAGCCTTGTCATTTTTACAAGGTTAAACATTTTAGGGCTCGGTAGGTTTAGTGTTAGACGCAAGTTTTCTTCGTGGTACTGTCAACAATTTTATCTTGAACTTGGGTGTTGGATAAATATAATCGATATTAAAATTAATCGTTCCCTGTGTCTCCATTAGGATATTCACAGTTGCACTCGGAGCTGTTTTAACTTGAAAATTATACATTTCTTCCAACCTAGAATAATTCCTTTTTATATTATTTTTCTTCATTTTATGGACATGAAATTTATATAATATCTCATAAAATACTTAAATGTTTAGTAATCGATTAGATACCAACTGATTTAATAATATAAACAATATTTTTAATAATGGTACAGCAATTTTTAGTGACGACTCTGAGTCGCCACTCGAGTGCTAAGGGTTAATGTAGTATTAACACTTTATTTACCGGTAGCCTATTAACCCTTTGCACTCAGAACTATTTCAACTCGAAAACTAAATATTTCTTCCGATCTAAAATGTTTACATTCTGTATGATCTTTTACAATTTACTCATACGATACTTAAATGTTTTATAATTTATTAAATACGATTACATTTCCTATTAATTAAATAGACTAAACAGTCTCTCAAAAATTATGAAATAGTCACCGGTAGATAATGTGTTAAAATATTCTCTTAATCTTCATTTCTCGCCGAATTCGTGGAAGTTAATCTCCGCGTCAATCTCTGCTCGAAGGACGTCCGCCATTACGGAAATTCGCGAGCCAGCAATTATTCTCCGCCATAAACGCCGGCATTAGTGTCTCACGACTGCCACCGACTCTCCACCCTTCGGAATGAACAGGACTCGGAAACCGTCGCGCTGTTTTCAGCGTTTTACGGGGCGTAGTAAAAGTCGGGAGCAATGGAAAGAGCAATCGTTCAGCATCCTGTAGGACGCGTAAAAAAAGTCGCTATTCCCGTTTTCACGACGGCGCTGCGCGTTGCTCAAAGGAAAAACAGAAATCTGGCATTGGGGAATTGGTGGGAAAAGCCCGGCTGGAAAGAAATTCAATCGCATCGACGCGAACGGAAAAGTACCATTCGAGCTTTCACGTCTATTCTCTGCTCGGATGACACGCCGAGAGAAAGAGGAAAACCGTGAGCTTTCTTCGCGGCGCGACGCGACGCGACGCGACGCGGCATTACACGGAAACTGGCGTGTACGTACGGCTGCTGAAAAAGATATTTGTTCTCGCTTGCGGGGCATACTTTTCTAGAGGACTTTGGAGAGCCGGTTCGATCCTCGGCGGAAAGGAGGATGAAAGGAGTTTACACTCTAGGCTACAAGACCGTTGCAAGAAACACTCGTGTTAAAAAAGAGAAACTGCATCCGATTAGTCTGACCTGCTCGTTTCGATATCGAAAAGTAGCCCGACCAGCACACGTCCCGATGCATGACTTTAGTGTCCGAGATGCGACCAGAACGCGTTACCGTTGTAGTAACGCCGTCCGCAGAAATTTCGAGCCCCTTGGCCGAAGACAAGGTAGTTAGCGATTATTAATGCGATCGACAGTTTAAAGAAGCGTGTTTATGTGGAAGTATTTCTCTTGAAACATTATACACTGTATTCAGGTGGAACGCGATAAATTCTGTGGTAAAACATGAAAGGAGATATTCTCGTATAAATGCAACAAAATCCGTCGATTACTATCAGTTATAATTTTAAATAATATATAAAATATATATAAATACAATAATATCGTTATATATAAAATATATACTACATATTTTTGTGGAAATGTTTCTCTTGAAACATTATACACTGTATTCAGGTGGAACGCGATAAATCTTGTGGTAAAACATGAAAAGAGATATTGTAGAAATGCAACAAAATTCGTCGACTGCTACCAGTTATAATTCTAAATAATATATAAAATATATAATAATATCGTTGTACATGTATAAAATATATGCATAATAATTATGAAATCGTGATTGTCAGATATGTGTGACGCTGCTGGCGAGTGTTTTAACACGAAGAAATGGTTCCAGCGTGCGAACGGAATCTTCTCGGTAATATTTCTTCGGAGGATAATCGTTCCCCAGGTGCATCAAAGGCGAGAACCGGGCTCGTTCGCGGCTCACATGCTCGTGGATGCATTTTGAGAGATCGCGCAGCCGGATCGGCGCTCGGTTCCGTTCTGCTTCCAACGGAAAGATGCCCGTGGTCGTCCCATTCCGGTCTCCACACTCTAATACCTTGCCCGCATCAAACGGCTGCTAACCAGGTTAACGCGATCCAGCTCTCGATCGCGCGACCATCACGCGAACGGAATTCACGGAAACGGAGTTTCGTTTTGCCAATGTTCGCTCGCCCCGGTCCTCTCGTCTCCCTGACCCGAGAGATCGAACGCGAAATTTCATTTGTCTCCCTTAACGATTCTCCTGTGCGGTAGCGAGCACCGAAACTGTTCGGTGAAAGGTAGGTACAGAGAACTCGTGCGAGAACACGTCCGTCGTCTGTACACGGTGTTCGGAAAATGTGCTTCCTCGAAAGGGCTGATTCCCGAGGTGATTCCAACTAACTTTTCCCTTTGCGAAAATCTTCACCGTGGCTTTCTTAAGGAGTTATCAACGAAAATCACGGACCAATCAGAGCACGGCTACTGCAGACGGATTCCGGCTTCGTCTGCGCTGTGATTTGTCCGTGGTTTTCGGTGATAACTCCTTAACGAAGCCGCGGAGACCATTCTCGCAACGGAAAAAATTTATTTTTAATCATCTCAGGAATTACCCCATACAAGAAAATACAATATTTCCGGTCACCCTGTATAACAGCTTAATTCACCAGAGTGTGTGTTGGTACCTTGTGCTCTCTAATCATCGTAACCGTGAAATAAATGTTAGCGCAACGTGTCGATGTTGGAATTATCGTTGTTCATTGTTGGAAAATCGGAAGCTCGTGTAGCGTTAAATGAAAGACGAAGAAAAGCCGCGCGAGAAAGTCCATCGTGTACGTATTAGAAACTGATTTAATAGATCAGACTGTGCCTTTACATACCTCATCTCTGTTGTTTTATCAATTTTCTCCAAGAGCGTGAACTAGATCGCGGAGCTTCGTGAAAAATCAGAATTTCCTGCAGCGTCGGATGAAAGGAGATTGAAAAATCATATTACGTATCAGAGGCGAATTTGATCCATCGGACTGTCTTTATACGTCGTCTCTGTTGTTTTAAACATTTTCTCTAAGGGTATGAGCTAGATATTGCGGCTCCTCGCGGAAAATCGGAATTTTCTGCACCGTTAGACGAAAGGCGAAGAAAGGCCACACGAGCAGGTCCATTATCTACGTATCAAAAGCTAATTTATGCCAGCAAACAATGTCTTAATATCTCATCACCGATACTTTATAACTAGACAGCGGATCTTTATGAAAAATGAAAAATTTTCCGCTCGGAGTGAAATACAAATTTACGTTCGACAGGTTGAAAATAATATAGCAATATTTTTAAATTCTTCTAATATCTTTACCGTTTTACATTACGTTTTACATTTTCGTCATAAATCCATAAAATTCGGTGTCTATTTATAACTCTTTACATCTGAAGAATAAGAACAAGATGGCAGATTTTCCAGTAAAATCGCAATTTTCCGCAACCTCGGCTAAAGTCCAGAAAACCACTCTAGAAAGCGCATTATCCATGTATCAAAAGCTAATTTATTCCACCACATATATCTCTCTCTCACCCTCTCTACCTGTCATTTCGCAACTTTTCTTGAAAACTCTAAGAACTAGATCGCTACGATAAATAAAGTTAAATGGAATCTAGTTTCCTTTGCCTAGAGTTTTAATCAGTTGAAAGCAGAATAAGTTTAGGTGGAAGCGAGACGAAGAAGGTACATCGAGCGGGAGCAACAGCAGAAAGAAGGAACAGTGTAACACACCTTCGTGCTGGTGGAATTAGGAAAATTCTGTTCGACGTGCTCCCGCTTGGAATTCGATGTTTCGAGAGTTCCAAAAGGGCGAAGTGGTTTGAAAGATTCGAAATTTAAGGATGCATGAAGTTACACGGTAGTTGGATCGTTTCGGGATAAGTCCGGGGAGAGAGAGGACACAGAATCCTGTTTGGTAAGTGATCCACTTGATCCAACTCAAAGGGTACTAAAGATCAAAGTTACGTTAGTGCTTGCGAAAGTAGTTGCTGGCTATCGAGAAGCTCAGAAGCATTCCGTTAGCGAAATATGGGACAGTATATTAGGCAAAGACTTACGATGCCATTCCTTTGACCCTTTGGTTACTAATTTTTTGATTGCTGTAACATTATCTTTTTTAAAAGACACTTGGGGACAGCGGAGAACTACAATACCGCAAGACCTCGCAACGCGGTGGAGGGGCGTAATCGCAGGAGGCACAAAATTGCATTTATTATATTGTAATTTTAATAAAATTATCAACTAATAAAAAAAAACATACTTTCAGCGTTTATTGAATTTTTACAATTCTCCTTCTTAAACCGCGTTAAAAAATCTCAATTTTTTAAAAACATCGAAAAAGGAGCTCCAAAATTATATTTTGCGGGGGGCCGACAATTTCTAGTTCTACCTCTGCTTCGGGGACTAGAAATCCCTTTGATGGACTCTTTATCGAATGCGCGAGCTTCCGAGGAACTGTAGAGAATATTGTAATTAATATTTTTACACGAAATGAATATTTCTCAATTTCTACAATTCGAAGGAGACGAACAGAACGCAATGTTTCGGTAAAATGTGACAGTAATGTGGTTTGCGTATTACCTCGCAGGATCGCGGCGCGGATTTCGCTATTATTATTTTACGAAATAAATGTGAAATTACGGGACGGCATTTTCCGAGGCATTCTCCCATTCTCGACAGGCGGTTTTCATTACAGTTTTCCCGTCGAAGGCCGCAATAACGGCTTCTCATTCCATCGTCGGTAGAATGTCGGTGCTTGCGCAAAGTCGTGGCAGCTTTTGAAAAGCGTAGGATACCGTGATACCAACACCGGAAGGAGTTATGCTCGTTGAGGATCGAGCAACGACCGGTTGTCCGTTGATCGGCGCAGAAAAGAAAAAGAACGTTGTATAATCATCGCGCGACGAACCAAATTCCACACCGGCGCGGCATAACAATCCGCCCTATCAGTTCGTCGACCACAAACAATCCGGCAGATTAGTTCTACACGATCTTCGGAAGAGATAACAGGAAATTCGCTACGCGTTGCTAAATATTCGCTCGTAGGAACGCGCATTTCGAGCGCTTAACCATGAAGAATCGTTATTGCGCACCGATGTAGCGTAATTTCGGACGATCAAAACCGTGGGCCGGAGAAAGTCGCTTTATTGGCTATTTGTTACGAGCTACTGTACGTGCAGCTTTCAATCATTCCCTAAGCGAGATACCGGCAGACTAACGCGCGGCGTAGTGACTTAATGAACGTAAAATGCAATTCTTTCGGTGTACATGGTGTTATTCGTGAGCTGAGAAATTGTGCGTTTTTTAAAGTAGTTCATTTACTTGCCACGGAAAGTTGGAACGAGTTCCGAAGGTGTAGCGACGATGAACCATTATTTACTAGAATCTTACACAACAAATTTCAAATTCTTGAATCAACACCAATTGTTAACAGTAATTAACATTTACCTACCGAGCACTAAAAGTGATCAAAGTGTTCTAACTTATAAAAATTACGAGGCTGTATTTAGTTATATGTATATTGCGCAATTTTTTTCACAATATGTGCTTCAATGAAAAAATTTAATTTGAATTAAAAAGAATTTTATCGAATCAATTTAAACGATAATTTACTAGAATCTTATACAACAAATTCCAAATTCATGAGTACACTATAGAGCATTTCTCGACAGAAAGCGCCAACACCAATTGTCAACAGTAATTTTCGACAACAACTATCAACAGTAATTAATAATTACGTACCGAGCACTAAAAGCGATTAAAATTTTTTAACTTATAAAAATGACAATGCTCTATTTATTTATATATAATATTTATCCGAATAAGTGCTCGGATAAATAAATTTATTGAGTCAATTTCAACGATGAACCATTATTTTACTAGAATCTTACACAACAAATTCCAAATTCATGAGAAGACTAATTTGCTGATTAAAATATTCTAGCCTATAGAAATGCTCTATTATAACCAGGGACTTGTACCGGTACGTAAAATACCGGTATGATACCGGTATATTTCGGTATTTCTGCTTAACCGTTCTAGAATCCCAAATATCGGAATACCGGTATTATCATATTCCGGTATGACGTCACACCGGTATAGTTTCATTCAGCGACTTATACCGGTACGTAAATACCGGTACGTAAAATATCGATATTATACCGGTATGATACCGGTATCATATCGGTATTTGAGAAGGGAACGGGCCAAGAGGGCTATCCCACACAAATTCAATGTTTATCCGAAAACAGATAAATTCGTTATGGTTGAGGCGTTACCTTTCCGAAGACGCAAGGGTGGAGTTCTAAAAACGTAGGAAATTCCAATCGCCTAATTTTTATAGTCACCGGCAGGATGGTCGCCACGTACAGAAAAGGGACTTTTTGACGTTCCTGACAAGCCCTAACGAGATACGACTGGCAGTTTTTATGATGGAGTAAATAGTCTTGTTACGCTCGTAAAAATAATTTATGAAATAAAATAATTTTGCCATCCTGCAGACACCAGGGTAGGTTTTACTACTAAGCAATACTAAGCATTGGAAAAACCGAAAAAATACCGGTATTTCAAAACGGTTACCGGTATAGTTCTGTTGGCCCATACCGGTATCAATATTAAATCAATATTATAACGTCGCACGGCGTAATACCGGTATAAAAACTTTACCGGTATTAAGTCCCTGTGTAATACCGGTATAATCTTGATACAGGTATTAAGTCCCTGATTATAACAAGGCTCTATTTATTTATATATTATGCAATTAAATCGAACCAATTTCCATGTAAGCAACATCACACTGTCAATAACAATCGTAAAACGAAAAATACAAAAACCGGTCATTTCACCGGCAGTGGGAGTGTCAACAAGATCCCAATCTCTCGCCAAAAATTTCTATTTCATCGTCCAAGTCCCAACTCCGACAACCAAAATGAACAATCGTCCTCGAGTCCTGTCAGCGCCGAAAGGGAAAGCCTCGGACCGGATCCGGGGGATATCCGTTCAGTCGGCCGTCCGCCTATAGCGAAATTCGGCGCAGCAGTTGACTATACATTCTCGGTTCGCGGCAACGAAGAAGAAGGCGCAACGTCCGACAATTATCTCTGCCCCACGTCTGGTAGGCGATCGCCGAGCGAGGAAGAAGCAGCGGCTTGGTAGTGGCAAGGAAGTTGCCACCACCTTCCAGAGTCGTCCTCCCTTCTTCCAGGCACGGTGAAAAGTTTCGCGGTGGTGAAGTTTTCCCGGCCGGCAGTCTGCCTCTGGATTCTGGCCAACCGATAAGTGAGGTGCGCGCCGCGGAACGTATGTTCGTCGATTAGGGGATCTCTCTCTCTCTCTTCTGCTTGACCCTGTGCATCGTATCTCTTGTGCATCCTGCTGGTCGCCCATCGATCGGGACCCCCGGGTTCGGTAAACCGTTCGCGTGACGCGACCTCCTCAAGGATGCACGACCAGTGATCGGGGATCTCCCCACGGGTAGGTGAATAATTTAAGCGTCCACGGGGGGCTTGCGAAGGTGTGGCACGCGTCCATGCATCCTGCACCCTCGATAGAATTCTATAAGACGCCTCTAGCTCGCGCCTGGTTACCCCGGCACGATGAATGTCATACCGTTCCGATACGAAACGAAGGGCTGTTTTATGTATCCGGGTGGAAATAGGGTTTCCGGGTGATTTTGGAGGACCCTGGCTTTCGGGGGATGTTTGTGGAATTTGTGGCGTGGTTGGATTGCTTTACGGGGCTTGTGGAATGTTTGTGGCCGTTGAGCTTCCCAGCATTTTGGGGTGCGGATGGGTTTTTTGGGTGATTTCCATAGCCTTGGGGATTCGTGGAATAATGTAAGTGGAGAGGGTTTCGCTGTTCTTACTCGTCCTGCCTCCTTCACTCCTCCAATTGAATTGTGGGCTACTTAAAAAGTTGTATTTCTACTGTTTAATTGCAGACGAATTTTAAAAATCGTGTAGCAGTGTGTAAGCTGAGAGTGTTCCGTCGCCAATTTTGAAATTATCAACAGCGATTTTATTCAGTTGTTCGTGGACTTTCTATTATGTATTAATTATTTAATTGCAGACTGCACTATTCATTAGATCGTATTATTATGCTCCCATCGTGCATTTCCATGGTAACGGTAATGAGATTGAAACTCATACAGAGATTACGATATTAATGGTAGTAATCCTGGAACCAGCAACGTTAATTACACAACGGCTACCGCCTTATCATTAATCAGAATATCATTACCACCTTCTTTTCACGATCACTAATATTTATCAATTAAAATAATGTGGATCTCCCTGCTGCTATCTTTATTAATAATTTTTATTAATTACCACTAACAAGAAAATTGCACAATTAATTCAATCATTCACCCGCCGCGATTCGCCATCAATCTTCTTGATCTTTCTCTTGTTTTAGTGTAGAATGCAATTTTTTTTGTAAGTGCTATAAAAAGATTATTGTTCTATTTTTTATTCTAAACAAAAAAAAAAGAGACTATTATCCAAGTATCATCAATTACTTGTAAAATGAAAAAGCATACTATGCGAATACGTACTGTAATAAAGATTTTATCTAAAATATAGAAACAAGTATTTATTGTAAAAGAAAAAAAATTAATTAACCCAAATAAAGCAGTGTTCTTCAACCTTTTTTAGTTGACGGCCCACTAAAAATATCTGGAATGATTTTCGGCAACACCTGAATATAAAAAATGTAAAAGTTGTATGATACAAAAAAAACAAAAATTATTTATTTAAAAAATTACTCAATGAGAGAAATTTAATCAAACAAAAACACGAGAAAATTAAATTAAAAAAAATTTTTTTGTAACCCTATTTCGAAGTAATTACAAATACTATTTCAACGTTACAAAACCCATGCAAAATTTTAATTATTTGTCAAAAACCCTTGCGGCAGTAATTGACAATCTCGTACCACAAGTTGAGAACCACTGAAAATAAAGGGAACAGCAAAAAAAATGTATCTAAACATATTTACCGAGACTAAATGTTTAAAAAAAAAAAAAGAAAATCTTTTTATACTAGTTCATTTAAGATCATTTAAGAAATTGCATACATACTGCACTCATTCGTGCAACAACAACATAAATTATGTTTACAAGTTGACTTCTAGGGGTCGAACCGGAGGTAAGACCCTTTCTCGACAAAATTAACGCAGGAAACAACGTCCAATTCACAACTAATGAATAGTATCGGACACGTTTTCCTCGCCTTTTATACGTACGACGAAATATCTTCAGCAGCGAGAAAGCTGTCTCGATCAGCGCCACCTGTGCACAGATTCGATCACTGTGCCAGCTACATAACGCAACCAGCGTTCCAAGCGCGTGCTAGCCTCACGGCTGCATATAAAAATCATTTAGCGCGCGCTACTTTTTTCTTTGTTCATCCTACATTTGCCGTCCTTTCGTGTTCTACGCGCTCTGAACAGCAATGCATGCTTTTTGTTGTAACCCATGCAATTCACGTTTTTACGTGGCACGTTTCATGTTCTGAAAAAGGGCTTGCTACCCGAAATCCTCAGTTTGAGATTGATCGACAGATGAGGACGGTGTTTAACAGAAATTGCATAGTAAAAACAAAAAAAAAACACAGTTTTCGGAGTAACTGAAAATCCGAATGAAATATTGATGGAATATCGGGTAACTGAAAAACGACTAACAAACTTTCGGATGTTGTTTTGTCGAGGCGTTTAGAGTTTTATGTTTCAATGGCGTTCGCGGTTACCGTTGCATATTGTACGTTGATCGTTTCCGGTCCTCTTTTTTTTATTGAATCGCTTTTAATACTTGCCAATTGAATTAGTTTATCGGGGAGATTTTTCAGTTCAGAATTGAAGTTGATATTGCTGTTAAAAAATTTTATTTAAATACTTACTAAATTGGATTTTTCTTTCTCTTTTCTTTGAGGACTTTCTCTAATACCATTACAATCTTCTAGAATATTTTTTTAATTCAATTCAACTCCTAATTTTGAGAACAAGTTTACGAAATTATTGTTAAAGCATGTGAACGTATAACGTAATTAACAGGGGAGTCGATAACGTTTTAACTTTAATTGCTCGTGTAAGTTTAGTTGCTGGTTTGTTTACTGTATATTTTTAACAGGCCTCGTCGTTCAGGGGTTGCCGATCATGGGTGGAGTACAGAGCGGAACCCACACCCTTGGAGACGCATTATGGGTACACGAGAGACAACGACAAAAATGCCATCGGTGAGTTCTTTCATTAAAAAAACTCACTAAATACACTCGTACACCTGCAATGCGTTCTTTTATGCACTTCCAAACTATTATGAGGAGCATATAAATCAAACTCGGCATTTTAATAGGATTTAATCTAATTCTCATTCTCTGTGAAATCCTTAATGGAATTCATTTTAAATTTCAATTTCCACGAGAATCATCAGAAGTTTCTAATATAAAATCAAGATGATTCCGGTATCTTTAACTTTCCTAAACCAATTAAAGCCCGAAATCCTCGTTCGAAAAATGCACATTAATTCGCCATATACAATCTAACCGTCGCAGTAAATACTAAACAGTGTGCTTCTGCGGTTTTATTAATATTCATAACTGGATCGTGGATTTTATGCGTTTGTAATAAAAATGGCGGGCGAAGCAGAAAAGTGTACGAATTTTGAAGGAACTTAATGGTAAAATAATCATGGTTAAACGATTGTTTACTCCACAATTATTAAGATTATCCGATTCTATGGGAAACGATTCAACCATGTATTATAAAATCCATAAAAATTCAATCTTCTCACATTTTCATATTACACGATCGAACATTTTTATTTTTATAACCGAGCCGTACAACGTGAACGACGGTACGTTTCGTAAATTGTTTACGGTTAAACACAGAGGGTGACCAAATTATTAGAGCCACGTGTTTATGCTAAAACAATCAATTTCAAAATGAAACTATACACCGAATTTATTTTTATTTTCGTATGAAATATTCACGTTCGCAAATTGGAAATGTACAAAAAAAAAGATTATTTTGCGCGAAGATTATTGTCTAATAACAAATGCAGAAAATTTTGTATAAATGTGCACAACCAATAACTTAATCGTCCGTTTCCACTTGCAACCGCAGCAGGGAACGCGACGAGCAGAGATCGCGGCCGCCACGTTGTCGCATTAACTCGTCAACGAGAGAACTCGTCGAGCGTCCCGGTGCCGGGTCATTTGATCGGTGTAGTCATCCAGGAAACAAGGGTTCCCGTTCGAGGAGTTTAGCCGGACGATTCGACGATTAAGATGCACGGGCGGCACGAGAGAAATTAACTGCGCCGCGGCGGTAGGCTAATTATGTTGCGGGGATAATGGAGAGGCCTCCGCGTGCCCTAGATTTTTAATGAGCTCGAAAAATCGCCTGGAACTACCGGCGAGCATAAATATCAGAGCAGAAAACATACAACGATGCCAGCCAAGATGATATTACTTTAATCTATTCATCACATTCTTCATTATTCACACGTTGCTCTAGCCGCGAGGAATTCCGCGGCGATTATGGTCGGGACACATAAGCACGCCGAACCGTGCGAAATATTACGTCCTCGAACAACACCGACAATGCCCCGACACCCACCTTTGCCCTAAATTGTTAACCATAACTCCGCGTCGAGTTCGCCCGGCTTGCTTCGAATCGAGCGAGTCCGCGAAAATGGCGTCGCATTATACGACTAAACGAAGAGCACGAAAAATATAAAAATACAAAAATGAATTTGGATTTTCAGCGATTTTCATTATAACGTGTGCTTAACGCTAGGTTTACGGAGCACTAAAAGTGAATTTGGGTGAATTTTATATTATTTTATAGAAATAACAAGAACGAGTTCATCCATATTTTTTATAATATATACCTAAAGAAATAAACTGGTTTAATAATTCCTCACGAATGCAACTTCGCAGTCTCAATATTGGTAAATGAAAAATATCAGAACCCGTCATTTTCACGGGTAAACCTAGTGTTAAATATAGGATCGTGACAATCATTTCCAATAGAAGTATCTTTATAAATTTAATAATTGTAAAATACAAATTCTGAGGAAACGGTCGTTTGACCGCCAACGGTACGTTTACATGCTAAATTGTAAAAATGTGTACTTTGACCAATAATTTCCTTCAGGATTACCATTTGCAACGATTAAACATTCACAGTGAAGCGTAGACTAGAATAGAAATCGTGTGTTGCTGAAACCGTGTCTCTCTACAATTAAACCAAATGGAACATAATCGTCGGTGCAGGCTGAAATGTTTGATATGGACCAAAAGCTCCTTCAGTTTTTATTTTGTAGAAAGTCGAATATTTCGCGGCCGGAGCGCAATGGTTCTCGCGAATGCATTCCTCTGTTCACAATTAACGAATTCTTTGCCGCTATGGAAACCGTTCGAGGCTTCGGGATGGAAACCGGCTTCGGTCCCGTTCGAACGAAATAACGCTTTATGATTAGTGAACGATTAATTGTTAATTAGAGGGATTTCGCTACGGTTAAGCTAGTCGCGCTTATTAGCGCGGTTGTGGTCTAATTACGCGATTCTCGTCGAGGCCTTGCAGCAGCGCGTCTCGCTTTTCGATTCTATTCGCAGCAGGGTTCGAATGATTTTTCGCCAATTGTTCAGAATTATTTGGACACTGACGGTGAAAGATATTTAACCAATTAACTGCGTTCGACGTATATATTCGTCAATCCAAATCTCTATTGCGGTGCAGTTGACGTGTATATTCGTCGTGTAAAATAAAAAATTACCATTAACGATGAAAACTCGAAGTTTCAATAAAATGTAATAAGAATATTATTTGGCGGTATGTTTGTTTCTAACTTTTTCAACAATGAATTGTTAATTTTTTATCAAATAGAAATGTAATCCTTCCTCGTTTTTCGTAAAATTTCTAATAGGATACTCGTCATTAAGAGGTTAATGATAGCGAGTGGTCAGTTAATCGGGAGTCGCGATTTGATAATAAATCACCAGGTGCGTCATGGGGAAATAATTTCCTGCCACGGCGATTATCTATCTCCACTGTTACTATTAGGCGTGCAAATAATTCATAGTCATTTGGGGATTTATGGATAATTTACGAGCAAGTGAAACAGATTACACTGTCTGAAACGTAATTCGTAGTCCTAACTTCGCCAGTTTGTCGATTACGTATTGTCCTGAAACACATTCCATAGAACATAATACGTAGGCCTTTGTCTACTCATACAATTAATTAATACGATGATTGAGCGAATCGAATGCAAATAGAAATCAGAATTGATTAACTATGAGAGCCACGAATTAATTTGCTCACCTAATAAGCTGGACACAGGGGGAAATTTCGAATGAGATCAACTCTGATGTTCATGAAAAATATTTTAACAAAAATTTAGGATCCAATACGAGCAAGTGAAACGTGTACTTGTTTATTGTAGCGAAACACATTCTACTGTATAGAACGTGTAGGCCTCTGTCTATTCATACAATTAATTAATACGATGGTTAAGCGAATCGAATTCAAATAGAAATCAGAATTCACTAATTACGAAAGCCACGAATTAATTTGTTCACGTAATAAGCTGGACACAGTGGGAAATTTCGAATGAGAATTCTGAAGTGTGTTAAAAAATATTTCAACAAATATTTAGGACCCAATACTAGCAACAATAAAGATTGTAATCGCGCTCGTCTATTTTAACAAGAAAATTGATGGCCAGCTTTCCTTGGAAAGAGACAATCGTCAAGAAAGTTCTGTTTAGACTATTCGAAATGATTTTCCGGCAAGTGCGCGTCAACGATGCGGGACACTACTCGGTGTGCCGCGAAACCTAAAGCTGGGTCAAACGCTGCCGAATCGACATTATGCTGGTTACTCTCTCGTTTTTGCCAGCCCCGAATTACTATGATAGAAAACTGGGGTGTAGAGCGGAAGCATATTAACATATCAAGTTGATTTAGCGCGGTATAAATTTCCACGGTTTTGCTGGTGCTATTACAGGCTTCATTGTTTATGGTACCCTTACAACGAGATTATGTGCTCGTTAATTTCGTTTAGCGGCTAACTGGACGTTTAATTGTTCGATTTTAATCTGCGATAGCAGTTTTTAATGGGGAACGAAGAATACGCCGATCTCAGAGTCAGTCTTTACGGTACTTGTGTTAACAATATTTAATTTGTAAGTTGTAATTGGTATTAAACGAATACTGCGGCACCTCGATTATCCGTATTAATTTGTGGAAGAGTATTCAGATAATAAAATACTCAGTCATTCTTTCACTGAAAGAAACATTTTGTCTATTGATTGTATCGATTTATAAACTGAATTGGTATTGAACAAATAATACAATCAATTCAGACAACAAGTCTTATTTACGGGTAATTAGACGGAACTACTTACACGAGAGACTCGTTAGAACGATACAGCAATCGTAACAACGGGGATAATCGAGGTCCCATTCTAATAATTGTTCCGAAAGGAATCTTCGACATTGCTGGCACGTGCGAAACCATCCATGGGATATCTCCATAAATTACAGGCGTGTCGTAGTTCCGCTAATTAGACGCTCCTAGAAACTCGAGAAATTTTCTATCTCCATATTCGCGATACCGCTAACGAGTTTGCCGAGTGTTTATACTGAAACTCTGCTGCTTATTCTCGGCTGGCTCCGATGATTATCTCCCTGCTAGATATCGCATTCGATCCAAAACGCGATCTGAATCCGAAAAAATACCGAAAGCATCTCCGATTTTTCGACTATTCCATCACTATTGCTGTATCGGTTACTAGTATTTTGTGCAGATTTATTTAACCCCTTGACTACGGCAGACTTTGATACGCACCGGTCGTACCATACGGCAGGAATTGAGTTACGATGTGCACCGAGAACTTATGGGAATAAATATCAATATAATTTTCACAGCGCCTATTCGTGTCCTATAGGCGCCCTCAGTGTCAGAAAGCCAATCTATGTCGAGCAAAATTTCTAAGCGCCTATAGGCGCTCGCAGTAGCCAAAGGGTTAACACATTATCTACCAGCGATTATTTAATACCTGTCAGCTAAGGATTTCTTTAAAAAACACGCTCAGTCACGTAGTCTAACAATGATTTTAGATATAATTATTTTTTTGAATTTCTTTTCGACAAAGTACAGCGATCGAAAATTCTATCAATTGTGAATTATTGCGACATCGAAACGGCAGACAGAGAACGACCAAACGAAACCGTATTTTCCGCTGGCAGTTCCCGCGTGTTTAATTAAACCAACCTATCCCTTTCGCGAAATACGCAGAAAAAATAAAATTGTTAAAACATTCGCAGGTTCTTTGAATGTGTCACGCGTCGCGACTTCGACTAACAAGGTACAAATTAAAATTTTTTGCTTGGAACAACAACGAGTCTCTTTCGCGCGGAATATAAAACCGTGGACGTCACGAGAGTCGACGTTTTAATCCCACCGTTTTTCACAGAACACGCGACAACAATACTTTCAGCAGGATATGTATATTGTATGTATCTGGAAAAAAGTATTTTTATTCGTGCCTGTTGCGATCGATACAGAACAATTCTTATTTTGCGTGAAAATCCGCGGTCTAACGATAAACGAGTAGACGCAGAAACAGCTTCGCGCATAACGGCGCGGCGGCTAGTCAAATGACTAATGACTGTGCGTCACGTCGTCACTTTCGCGGCAGCTATGCGATCGCAGATTATAATCGGAATGTGTGACAGTATTAATGAACTCCGATGGTTATTAGCGGAGCGAATTCGCGGGAACAATCGAGAGGACGAAAGGCGGAGGCCGGCACACCGTAACACCGGATATCCGTTTTCATGGGGGACGTCACCTCGTCTGTTTCACCTGACGCGACGTCCACAGTGTCCACACACGTGCACTCGCAGCTACGTGCAGGACAAAGGGCCCCGTGAAACGTACGCGAGTGCACGGAGTCGCATCGAAATTCGCTCGCGCTGGACAGTCGTTTCTGTTCAGGTGAGCCGTGTTAAAGCGTCGGTCGCGCGTTTTACCATGCTGGTGCGAGATGTTCGCGGTGAAGATCGTTTATTGCCAGGTGACGATGGAGTTCGTCGAGAACAGGTATTTCCATTCGTCTCACCCTCTTTCGCGTCTCTGCGGGTGGCGAAGATCGTCTAATGCGCGCTCCGTTGCACCGCTGCAGCGGTGCTTCGAAATCGCCAAAACGTGCCTAAAGATCACTTGTTCAACTCCATACAAAATTAATGAAATTTATGCCAATAGCTTCTTAAATGTTCAAACTAAGTTGTAGCATAAGTATAAGTTGCTAAAAATCACCCATTATTGTTCGAGGGCAGTGTGAAAACAAACATAAATGCAAGTCTAGTTCGTTCGCTAAAAAATCACTTGTCTCGTATCGGTGTTTAACCCCTTGCCTTTCGATTTATTTTACGGTTTCAGTGATTAAAACTTTTTTTTGCAGTTCGTAATTTCCTGGAGCAGGAGAAAATTTTTATCTGTTGCACGCCTATACGTTCTCCAATAGCTGCACATTAACAAAACTAACATAGAATTCTATTTCGGTTTAAAGGAAATTAATAAGAAACATATTTATTAGACTCGGTTTAGAATTTTCATCACGTCTCTCACACGATATTGTAAGGCAACGGGTTAATGCGTCTACAGTGACTCCCACCAATATTCGGACACTTTTAAAAAGACGAGAAGTTTTTTAATATCGGACCATACGACTTGGATTTTTTTTTTGAGAAGTTAGAACATTTGGTTCGTTACGTAGCGTGAAAAGAATTTTTGAAAAAATTGCAACTGATCGGAATTGCAGAGAAAATACTGAAATATTTTGTAACTTTTTTTACGCGGGCTTATATTGAAAATGTAGAAAACACTGAATAGCAACATGAATAGCATTATGGATGATTGTTTAGAAACTGAATTTTTCAGGCAGTTCCGATAATGCGACAAAAGAATGTTTTCAATAAAAGTTAATCGGCATTTAGCGGTCTACAAATTTCAATACAACAAATTTTTTCAGAAATGTTTATTCTATAAAAAATCAAGTCACCTTTAATTGTTAAAGGTCAATATATATTATTTACTTCATAATATTGTAGCTGATGAAGATCGTGCAATTTCGTTGCTCTAATAATGTGATCATCTACTGCAATTTGAGAAAGGGTTGAAGGGATAATATAATAATAAGGAATAATATACTATAACAACAATACCGTAACTGTAGTTAGAAGAACTACGAAATATTGAATAAACAAATTCTTTATTTGCGGGCCTGTAGTAAAAGCATGCAAAAAAAGAATCAAATTCTCAAAATGCCAATGCAAGCAGCTCTCAAATAACGTGGTGCTTGAATTGCACAAAAATTCGTGCAACACGGCAGAAAAATGCACAGAGTATCAGAAAACACGATCCCTTAATCACACGGTCCTTAAAGTCCTTTTCGACTATTCTAAAAAGTATTAATACCAACATTTTGCATTGGACTAAAATGTTAAAATGTACAAAATTCACAGGAATTTCAAATAATGCTGAGTAATCTTGAAACCAATTAAAAATTTAATTTTAATATATCGAGACTGCAATAAATGTAGATATAATTGTAGAACGTTAATGACCATAGTAGATTTAATGTACAGCAGAGTAATTTAATCCTGTTAGATCACAAAATACTTAATGACGTTCGAATCGTTGCCAGCCACATTTAATCGACTTCGCAGACAAGAGTAGGGTTGCGAAATGATGTTTAATGATGTGTCAGGGAGGGCTCCGAAGATTTAGGGTTGTATACGGTGTCCACGAATGGTTATTACTGGGGCAGGTGATAAAGCGATTTTATAACGCCCACGCAGTTTTATTTCGTTTCAGAGGTGATACACAGAAGGAGTAGGAGGGTACACGAAAAGCAAATAAACTCCTTATTACTGGTATCTCTAGACAAAATGAAATTTTTTTATGTCTATTACAACAAATTGAAGTTGAATAGAAATTTATTTCATTTCTAAATACCTATCTTTAATACGTCGAAAATAATGTAATAGCATCTTTAAATTTTTTCAATACTTTAAATTATACCTACTAATTTTTGTCATAAATGCATAAACATGTCTATACCAAGTACAGTACATCAATTTTTAACACAAAATCAACCCAGCTTCACAAGTAGCTGGTCGATTTTGTCTTATAAAAATAACAAGATTCTTTAAACTTTTTACATATTATAATACCTGCTCTACTAAATATATTTATTTAATCATTTACCACTAATCTCAATCTCAATAATCGTGAAATAAAAAATCTGGAACCGGTCATTTAACCGACGGTGGTAGGTTCAGTGTTTATAGACGCTGCGCATAGTTTTTTTATTGTTCCTCTCGGATATTAAAATTTATTTAAAATTTTTCCAGTTCGAAGCGTTATTACTTGAAGGTAGTGAATTTTCGTCAACGATGTGCCGTAAGTCTATACGAGGCGGACAGTTTTAACAGCGCCATAAATCATCTAGATGTATCGCGACGATGCAGTAATACGTTCGGCAAATGTTCTTAGACCGTTCTTTGGCAATTCGACCGGCACTTTAAGCTTCTCATACGTGAATTACACGCTTCAGTAGATTTTCAAACTTTAGCCCGTCGCGTTATCCGCAGCCTTGTTCTGGAAACACGTTAATTCAGAGGATTCTCCAGGTTGGAGTGTTCGCGGTTTCATTTACTTTGATATTATGGCACTTTGTACCTTAGGCATGGACAAATAACCACTGTTGCAATGAATTTTAATAGATCAGAGCCATTGCAAATTGTGCTTTCAAGTTAAATATTGTCCCGGGCATCGATTTTTCTATTCTCGAACGAAAGATCAAGGTCACCATCTTCAGCAATGTTTAATAATCGACGAGCTCTAAGCTCGTCTACATTATAAATTGAAAATTGAAATCGAAGCCCCCCACCATTTTCTAAAAGAACAGTGCGCAACTTGATCAAATCACTCCGCACTCGTCTGAATATAATTACAGACGATGAGGAACATAGTTGTCTTACCTTCAACACTGTTTTCCTTATGAATTATCTGCGAACGGCGATGGAAATGAAACGTTTGTCTTATCTGATTCGTTCTAAAGGCGTAATGGCTCGAATTTGCATAATTCTCAATCCGAACGAAGCCGGCGCAACGAAACTGTATACTCGAACGAATTTCCGGCCCGACACACGTCGAAAATCTCATTCTTCAACAATAAACTTACCGAGCACCGAAAGCGATAAAGATGTTTTAGTTCACAAAAACGACAAGGCTCTATTTATTTAGATTTTGTGCATGTTTTAACACGATACGTGCTTGGACAAAGAAATTTATCCAATTAGTTTCCACGTAAGCAACTTCGTATTTTTTTGTAATTGTAAAATGAAAAATATAAGTGGGCTCATTCGACACCTCTTGGTAAGTTTAGTGTTAAACAATGTAAAAATCGTTCGAGCAGAGTTTACCTTTGAATTTCCCTCTGCAGAACAATTCTGGAAGCAAAAACAACCGGAGCACGATAATAATTCGCGAGCGTGGAAAAATGGGGAATCGGAGGAACAGGTTTTTCGGAGGTGAACTTTTTCTCGACTGGAGTGTTAAACAATTATTTCCGGCAGGAAATGAAATTTTTTCCATCGAAAGACCCGTTCGGATTTCTTCGCGTTTAATCTGTCGAGGAATTTCTTTACTTCGGTGCGCCACGCGCCGCTCGCCGCGTCGGCGTTCATAAAATATTCATGGATCCATTTAATTTCGTGCGCCGAGCATGCGCACGGTCGTTAAATTTATCGCGTCAATTTCAAAAGAGAAAGAGAGAGAGAGAGAGAGAGAGAAAAAAAGAGAGATAGACAAGAGGAAAGAAAAATAGAACTACCGACACGATCTGCAAAAGTCTGAGAAGAATCAGTCGGGATAACGAAACCTTAGAGATCGTTCCACTGACAATGAGAGAGAGTAATCAGTGCGGGTAAGTTGCGAGGCTCATCCTGTGCGGATACGTTAGTTGGATCTTATTATTATCATTATTAAATGAAATTGTACTGATTCCTTGGCTAGATCCTTGATTAAGTGCTGAAAGAATGCGCGACTTTCTCCTTTTTCTACGATTGCTGTTTTGCGCACGACGAGAATTTCCCATCGCTGTGTAATTGCGGGCAAAAGTTCCAGCGAGTCGTGCAAGTTTCACGGATTTTTAATTATATATATATAATATCTCGCTGAAATCGAAAGTGTGCAACGAGCTTCGTGAAAATGTTCAAATCGATCTCCGCACACGTTGCGTCTAGCCACGAGCTTGCTCAATTACCATCTGCACTGAACGATTATGCGAGTAACAGTTACTGGAATAGTAACGTTAGCGTCCTCCCTCACTCCACAGGTTGTGGAAAAGAACGATCATCGATAAAGACGACGACAAAGATCATTCCACGGAAACCCCTAGCCGCATGCTCTTCAATTATCTTCTTCCAGAAAATTCCTGCTGTGAGAACAGGAACTGTTTCCACCATTGTGCAACATCCTGACCCATCGTGACCCTGTTTCCTGACCTTCCCGAACCATGATGTACAGCAAAGCAAACCTCATACCACTTTCTATTTTTTTCAAAACAAAAAACTGCTCGCTAACGAGCAGCCTCGTATATCGGGTGTCCCGCAAAAAGGTCGGATTTCGTTGAGCAGAGAGACTCCTATGGTCATTTGCAAGAACTTTTTCCTTTACGGATATGTTCTCCGCGGCCTCGTTAAGGAGTTAGCAACGAAAAACGCGGACCAATCAGAGCGCGGCTACTGCGGACGCATTCCGGCTCGGCCAATGCTAACGCCGCGCTCAGCTGTAGCCGCGTTTTGATTGGTCTGCGGTTTTTGTTAATAGCTCCTCAACGAAGCCACGGAGAACATTTTCGCAAAGGAACAAGTTATTTCGAATGACCTCGGGAATCGTCCCTTTGAAGGAAGCACATTTTTGGGACACCCTGTATACGCAACTTACACACCTCGAATATTTCCGTTACTCTGTATTTTTGTTCATTGTTTCCCTCGGTGATTCACGCCGGACGTTTCGCTAGACGGTAAAAATAAAAATCGCAACACGAGGATCGATCCCGTGACGATCGACGTTGCGACGCACGGTTTGCCTTTCGAGTCAATTTGCGGTCGGAGATTTCCTTTTGCGCAATAATGGGCTCGTTACCCCGCGTATTTGCGTATCCCTCCTCTTCTGTGTGTTTTTTTTTTATTTTTTCTATTCTGTTCTCTCTGGTTTCCAGTCCTCGCAGAAAAGTTACGTAAAAGTGACCCGCGAACCGTGGAAATATTAGAATTGATGTCCAACATTAGGTAAGAGCCGATTCCTCGATCGGATCTACCGTTGCTACCGGAGATCGAGGGGACTTGTGACGAATCGACTGCGCCTCGTTCCTCTTTTCTATTTTCTACTTTTACTTTGATGCGACGACGGCCGCTCAACCGTACGATCGAAAAACAGTTCCATCGGTCTGCTTTCATGCACGGTTTTAGGTGAATCGAAAGCAAGCTCTTCTTCCGTTAGTTTTATCATTGTTACCATTTCCACGAGCGTCCGGGTCCCGTGAAAATGTCTGCGAAAAGTTCTGCTGCGTTCAGTTTGCTCTTTCGTAACAGCGTTTCAGTCTGTTTCCAAGTCAAGAACACTTCTTCGGTACTTCTTCTACAGTTCTGCTTGCGCTTACAAGAGACGCTCGGTGACGAGCGGAAGATACGTTTATGTTTATGTAGAACAAATAATATCGTTGTCCAAGTTGGTTTGTTTGCACGGTATTATACAATTCTGGGAAGGAAACTCGTCTACCCATTTGCTTGGTTTATTTTCGTTCGAGTGGGACGATTCTACTGTTGCCAGTGTGAATAATTGTTCGAGAATGTTAGGCAATTTTGGTAGGTGACATATGTCTCTTCCATTAAAATCGCGAACAGTTTGAATAAATAATTATCGTGTTCGAAAGACATCGTTTACCAGTTGTGCTTGTGCAAGTTTTATCAAACACAATTTATTATTAACGCTAAACCTACCGAGCAGTGAAAACGATTAAAATGTTTTAGCTTGTAAAAATGACAAGGCTCTGTTTATTTCGTGCAATTTCAATATGCACTCGAACAAACAAATTTATCGAATCAATTTATTTACTTTATAATTTCAATAATTGTAAAATGAAAAATATAAAACCGGTCGTGTGACCGGCAGTGGTAGATTTAGTGTTAAAGAAGAAATCGATGTGATTCGCTCCGCATTGTGCAACGTACTAACCTACGAGCATTGTTAAACATCGATCGAATTGGGTTGTTAACACCCGTAGATTTACAACAAACGCTACATCTGTACGTACACTAACAAACACCAAAATGAACAATGAGCGCAATTTTTATTTCTCTTCTCGGAACGACAATCATCGTAGCTGCAAGTCTCGACGAACTGTCTTCAAGACGCGTTAATAGGAATAATTGTCTCCCAGTTAATTGCTGCTCGAGCTGTCCCGTGGTAATTGTAGCGAACAGGTGTCCGGCTGCCAAAATAAACACGAACATTCGCGTGCGAGTCGCCAAGTTACGACTTATCCCCACTCTAACTCCCCCTCCCCCCGCGCTTCCGCCGGGTCACGTGACGCGTTTTGTCCCTGTCGTACGCGTGTCAGAATCTCACGTGACTAATGCGGTAATGGCGGGGAGGGGGTAACTTTTTTCCCCTCGATTCGAGTCAATTCCCCTGATTCGGCGACTCTGCGCGCAGCAGCGAACGGGCAACAGGCTGTAGGAAAATTTTCTAGTTCGCGGTTTGCTCGCCGCAGCTTCCTTGATCTCTTCCGGTGCTGGAGGGCTCCTATCGAAAGTGATTCCAATCGATTCCGACTCGCCGTGGGCGTCAACGACCCGGGGTCACATTACACCCGCTCCTCGAGTTACTTATCACTTTCACGAAATTAATTTCTCCCGCGATTAAGCTACGCATCTGGTGTATCAGATGAATTGCTAATTCTGCTAATTATTCTTCACATATAATATCGTTAATAACCTAAAAAATGCAGTCACACGATCTTTCATAAAATCAAGATTTTCAAGGTCCAGCGTATATCTTCCTCTTCAACCTTCAGCGTTTAATTAGCTTTTCCGCATTGAAAAACAAAATAATTAACACTTTAGTGTAAATCGTCGAGGCTCAATTTTTTCAAAATCTATTATTAAAATGAGCTTTATCAGTCCACTGCGAAACGATAGAGACATTCTTACGAAACTAATGAAATGTTAACATTATATGTACTGCGAATCTTTATGGAAAATAGAAATTGTCTGCGACGATTGCGTGGAATAGAAACTAGGTAGAATGTTATTTATTCCATTAATAATTTTAATACATGAGAGATTGTATATTGACGGATTCGATTTTCAAAATTTTCGTTGTTATTCTTCAATAACAAGTAGTTGTTATTCTTCAATAATCTTGAGAATTCCATTAATTGTGAATTTTTCGCGTCCGAAGGATTCAGAATCCATCGGCAGCCCCGCAAACTTCTCGAGCTGGCCTACAAGCATGTCGTTAAAGTCCCCGGCAACTTAATAACAGAATTAGCGTGATTAAGCAACGCCTCCCGTGCAGCCCCGTAGTTGGAAACATTTTCTCCGGAGGAACGGAACTCGACGAAAAACCTTCTCCAGTCTGTTCCGCAGTCGTAACGACGCGTTACATTAATTGAAGCACCGGAATTTGATTGAAATACCGGGCCAGTAATTATTACTTCAATCAGGGGCATTGTTTAGCCCCGGAACGAGGAGTCCCGTGGTAATTGCATCGTCGCTGTGAATCATTTCACCTGGATTCCAGGTGACTCGAGCGTTTCCTGGCGAACCGTGCCGGGGGTGGTTCGGCTTCATGGGGTTCGCATGTTGTTTTTCATGGGGGACTAGTTGGTTCCCCGGGTAACCTTGTGATTCATCGGACCCAGGAGAAGAGGGGGTGGGATTGTCCGGTGATTTTTTCCGCTCGTTCTCCAGTTGCATGCAAACCATTTCCAACTGTGAATCGTGCAGTTCGTGTTCCTGTTTTTATTGGAGAGAAATTAACGGAGAAAATTTCCCTTAACGAAGGTAATTCGTGATTTTAGAAAACTTTTATTCCTCGTAAAGATCATAGTTGTACTGGATATATGTATGTCGTGAGAAATGCATTTCACGCGTTTGTATCGACACCATGAGTGATGTGTTTCGTTCGCGAAGATCACATTTTGTTGCAAGCATTTTGGAAGGAATGGGTTAAATGGTGCGGAAGGCTCCGCTCGTCTGTCGGAAAGGTTTTCTCGGAGAATCGACAGCTCGAGGCTGATTACCATTTTTCTTCTGGCTGGTCGTCCGATCGAGAAAATTGAAAAACGCGAGTCCGCGCATTAAGTCGTCGGAGAAAGCGTGCGATATATGCTGGAACGGTGGATAGAATCGTTCTGAGACACGTGAACGGCTTTTTATTGCGTACTTCTGCGAGATTTCGCTGCAGAAATGGCCATTTTCCTCTCCGAAAGGCTAATCTAATAAGGGAGCGTGACCACTTAGAAATATCAATCGAAGTTGTTAGGTCCGCTGAGTACCTATGGGAGGGATATTCTTTAATAACCGAGGTGCAGAATTAAGCGCTTCCTTAATTAGTAGACTCGCAAGAAAATTACCGTTCTCCAGGCAGGCAGATTAGCCTTTGGTAACTGGGGTATTAACCTGCAGGTGCGCTTTTGAGGTCGCTGCGGTTCTATGTAATTTTCAACTAATAATTAATTAAAAACTCATTGCTGTCACTGTTCGAGGACTCTAGTTATCCTTTACCAATTTAATAGATGTGCTTTTACGTTGACTATTCACCCGGTGACCACAAAATTGAAATGAAATCAAAGTAGTTTAAAAAAGGAACTCGAGAAATATGCAAATTACGACAAAGAGATTTTCTTCGACGGTGGTGTACAATTAATTTTTTTTAATTAACTAACAAAAAATTCAATTGCAACTATCAATTTTCTAATTGTCCGGTGACTGAAACCGAAATTTAAAAAATTGTCCGTGTCGCATCATAAAAATCTATAAAACATTTTACCGCGTCACGGTTACTGAGCCTTGCGCTGTCGGGGTGTATCAAGGGGATTCTCTGTCAATAAAAATTTCCATGGATACGAGCCATGGTCACCGCGTAACAGCGTAAAAATGTTCTCGAGCTGGTACGGAGGGAGGGGCGCGTGAAACGCGAGACCTAAAGGAAAACAGGCGAAATAAAAGCCGCTCGGTCTAAGGAAAGTATCTATCGTGTCGAGCGTATCCAGGTGACTCGGGTGTAAGTGGTACCTAGGCCAAGTGCCACGGTCACTTTCTTCTCGACGGTGTCACGTGACACTCGTCGCACTGGGGGCACCGAGTGCACGCGAAACGAAAAATGAAATTCCGGCGGGCAAAGACAGGCTCTCTCCGGTTTCCGTCCGATGAAGCAGGCGGAATCGACTGTAATTTCCAGGCAAGAAAAACCTCTTTCCGTCTTGTTTCCTTCTTTTAGGAAATTCCACGGGACGATAATGGAACTCGGATTCGACTATGCACTCCCGTCGCTGCGAGACAAGTGCGCGTTAATAAATAAAATTGCAGGTAATTGCTCGCCCTTTTTAACTGCAGCTGCTGTGCAGCTGACTCGGCGCCGGGCGGAATTAATTACGGATAATGGAATTGGAATGGAATTTGTACGCGTTTTAGGTTACGGGTTAATTATCGTGTTTTTAATGTGGTCGCTGGAAATGAGTCCACAATGTGTGATAATGGGTTTGATAATGTTGATCAAAGGGCTCGAATTTCCGCCATTAATTGTACTGCTAAGGAACAAATGGCGTGGGTGATGACCTGATTAAGGGACGTAAAAATTTTTATTTTGCGAAATTTTTCTACATAAATTAGAGAAATGTTTCGGTTAACATTCAGTTGATTTTAGCGTACCTCTAAACGAACCGATATCTGTCGAAAGAATTTTTAGAAAAACCACTTGTTTCTTCAATAATTGAAAATCAGGAATGAATAATTTAGTCTTCCTGGTTATTTAGATTCCTTTTCTTTGGATTAATCCGAGCCGTTCCATCTTCGAATAGGTCTCGTATTTATACGCGTCACGATCTTTTTCTCGGAGTTTCGCAACTCGCAGCCGGAAACCGATGAATAATTGAAGCAAACCAGCAATTTTAGACAAACCGGACCGTGTCACGGTCGGTTCGGCAGCGAGCCCGATAAAACTGCCGTCAGATTTTTCCCCGACTCGGCCGACCAGTTCACAGAAAAATTCATTAACGCGCGGCGGATATAAAAACGAACTGGTTCTGCGACGTGTGTGTTGTCCTTGACACTACGTCGCTATTCCTTTCAGAGGAAAAGCGGCTGCGCGTATATCTTGTCGATATTCGCGTGGAAATTCGCGAACGATTGAACCTTTGAGCCAGAATCTTCGTTTCCGCTGGTGAAATTCACGGCGCAGTCGGGCCGTTTCTGCGAAATAGCTGGAATTAATTTGAAAATTTTCGTGTCAAGGGAAACCGATTAAAATTTGATCTTCTCCTATGCTAATATAATACTTGATCGACGAAGACCGAAATGGACAAAGAAAAATAGTTTGTTTTCGCCTGCTGCTAGCGCGGATGGGGAGCAACGCTAATCGAAACAAGGGAAACTATAACTTCCCGCGGGGATTTCGCGAGCGTAATCGTGAAAACGCGGATTATCTGGCAAATTTACGTTTAGGAAACCCGGGAATTGAACTCTCTCGCGCGGTGTTTGAACTAATTTAATCCGAACTTCTGACCCGAATGTTCTTCAAGTAATTATTTTTGCAAAAATATAGCAAACAAATGTAAGACATCATTGGATGTTCAAAGTGTTTCAATTTTTTGAATAGCGTACAAAGGTTAAAAACATTGTTGTCTACTGATTAATTGACGCAAAATAAGGATTTTCTGTCGCCAGTCTTTTTACAAGCTGTTATGTACCCAGTGATTAAGATCGATGATTACTGTCATCGTCATACTTAATACTCGAGCTGCGACGCTCTTAGAAGATCACGTGCACACCCATGATCCACGACTGACATTAATTCACACTTGGTCTCGTAGAAACAGTTATTAGCATAACGAACTTCGGCCCATCTTTTTTGAGACCGTGCTCTAATCGATCGTTTATCCAGTCATTTTACCAATATCAATAAACAACGTCCATCATTTGTCCGTCAGTGTGTCAGCCATTCTAGATCGTCAAACGCATATTTCCATTAAAATTGAGAACTGTAAAATCCCTTTCCTGTATAAAATGATCGATAAAATTGCTAAATTCTACAATCACAGCAACTTCAATCCCAAAAGGTTAAAATCATTTCGGAGTTGTTTCGGAATTCCGTTTTTTTCGAGGAAAAATAAAAGACTTTTTTATTCTATGATCTTATGCACTTATATGTAACAAATCAATGGTCGCTAATAGCATAGATGCTGATTAAATAAATAGATAAAAAAAATGCGCGAAATTAATTTCCAACGTAACCTAATACAACATAATCGGTCTAAGCAAGGACTAAACATGAAGGCGCATCGAATTGGAACCCATACGAGGCAAAGTCTGAGCAAAGAGCGGTTTCGTGGAACGTCAAAGGATTGACAGGAGTTGCGCAACGCCTCTAAACATCAGAGTCGATATTTGTAATCACCGATGGCTGGCCTCGGTCGTAACAATCGTTCGATTAATATCGCTGGGCTCTCCTCGAAGGATTTCCCGGCGAGGCAAAGGGGCTCCATTGTGTACGCAGTCGGTTTGATCATTCATCGCTCGTCACCGGTCCACGCGTCGAGGATTTATCCTGGCGAATATGGCACACGGTCGTTGCCACTTGACCCTCGCTGTTTTACGAGCCGATATTCATCAGAGTCCTTCGAGTCGCATCGCGGGTCTTCGACATTGAGCATTGTCCGGACGCCCCTGACACGTCATCCTCGCTGCTCGGAATAATAACGTCCCGCCGATGCCATTGTTTCCCGGAGAGTGCGTTTGTTTATCAGCAATTACGGAAGAAGATCGTTTCGTATTCACGAGACCGAAAAAATTCTGATTTCTAGGTGGACGCGCTCGGACCGTCAGGTGAATAGTTCAGGCTTCAATAGAACTGGCCCTGGGAAACCATTTAGCCAGAGGTTTCCAGGATTTTGTATACTGTTCTAGCATCATTGTTGGAAAATTGCGGACATTTGTAACGTCTATGCAAGTTTGTAAAATACTGTTTTGAAAGAATTGATGGGATTTTTATTTTAGACTGGACGGTACGTTTCAGTGGATAAAAAGAATTTTTATACACCGATTTTCGTGAAATTATTTATGGGTCTTTCTTGAAAGTTACACTTAATGGTGTATGTTCAAGGGAGGATTTTCAACAAATGTATTTTTATCTCGACAATAAATCGTCGTTCAAAAAAATTTGTAGTAGTTGTCCAGTAGTAGGACAAGGTCTCCATAAAATTTCTTAAAAGTCGCTGTCCTAGTTTCTCCAAAAAAAAATTTTCTAAACGGTCACCTCATCGCCAACGTGTCTCGCGTGGCATCGTATCTACGACTAACAATTTAATAATCGACTCTCGCGCTCGACGATTCCATTGCCACTAAAATTGCAAATACGTTGCAATTGCAATCTCTATTATTCCTGAACCCAATCCGTCATCTATCCAACGACAAACAATATCCCGAAGCATTCCCGTGGTCGATTCGAACGGAACTTCGCGACGCTATTAAACCGTGGCAAAGCGACAGATACCGAAGCTCAGAAATTCCCTGACGGTAACCTCGTTACGAACTTTCGCCCTCGGAAAATTAGATTTCAGAAGCGGTAAAACATTGAGCCACCGGCTCGCTAATTCACGTCTCCCCGGAGAAATTCCGGAAAGCGAGGCTTCTTCCAAACAAAAAAAGAAAGAAAAGAGAAAAGAAATACAGCGGTTGATCGAGCAGCCGACGGAGAGACGAGAGATCGTCGTTCCTCTTTTTTTTTCTTTTTGTTTCTCGAGGTGTCCGATGGAAAAGGTTCGGCGATCGGTGACGTCAGCGACCGGTAGTGTATACCTTGCGTTAGGCTGCTCCCACTACTTGATGGACAATCGAGCGGAGACACGGTGTACACGTTGTCCTGTCGAGGGAACAGGTGCACGGTGGCGATCGGCCGGTCAGGTACAGGCGATATCCGCCAGTCGATGCGCGAACGAGAAAGTGAAAAGCCGGCGCGACGCCGCTTCTAGATCGCGAACGATCCCCGTAGATCATCGATCCGTCGAGTACCGGTCGATGGTGCTCCCGAACGCGAGTGTCCTTGCCTGAGTGTTTTAGAATCGGTTCCATCTGAGACACCTACAAGTTCTTCCAGAGCTTCTTGAAGATCTTGCACCTTGAAGAGCTCTTTGGACAAGGACCACGGTAAGGAATAAGCTTATCCTTAAGACGTCTTTCGAGCGAGGGTTTAGGCACGTTGGTTTAGTAGAGGATTTTTTCTTTATCGCAACTTAAACAGTCCTTTCCAGATTCGACGTGTTCATGGTAAAAATGAATACGTGATTGGACACTCTGTTGCATTCTACTCGACTGACTAAAATTAATAGAGCAAGAAATGAATTTCTATTCGGCTCCTACTTCTTACCATTGTTTCGAACAATTGTAATCGTACATAAAAGTCCACTGTCTATTGGGTACCATTGTACGATAGATATGAAAAGTGTGTAGAATTATTATTATATTTTTTTTTTATTTAAGCATTTCAAATATCAACTGAGATCTATTTCTGCTGCACTCAGTAAGATAAAGTACAGTATACGCATATTCGTATACATATACACAATCTACGTTAAATTAAATTATGCATAATATGATGAAATTATTAAATGTATGAATCAACGAATAGAAACAACCTTCGAAATTGAAGAAACAGATTTTTTAAATGAAAAATTTATTTGCGCTTTCGTCTATTTGACAATCGAATTTCTGAATGTATCATGATCTTTAACACTAGGTGAACGGAGCACTAAAAGTATTTTATATTATTTTATAGAAATAAGAAGAATGAATTTCTTATAATATATACCAAAAGAAATAAATTGGTTTAATAATTTCTCATGAATGCACCTTCACAATGTCAACATTCGTGAATTGAAAATAATAGAATCCGTCAAAATGACGTGAACCTAGTGAGAACATGAAATTTCTGAAAGAACGACCGCGCTTCGAGATTTTCCAATGTCTCCGTTCCCCGAGTTACGCGCGAACTGGTACGTCCACTTCGACATGCACCTAGTGTTACTCTAACTGCACTTAAATCTGTATGCATTCAGCGTCACGGTTAAGTAGTGATAATCTGAAAGAACAAAAGTGGGTCAACTGTTGCTCCACACCGTTCGTTTCGAGCGCCGTCGATCCGGATGTCGATAAGACCGAAAGTCTCAATAACCTTAAGGGAAACAATCTCGAATTAGCCCTGTTGCCCGCTAATTCTTCGAAAGTGGTTTGGCCCGTTATCCGAGGATCTGCCGCGACAACCACAATAGAGCCTTTTGCAATGCACTTGGTCAATCTTGGCGAGTGCAATTACCCTAAATCCTCTCCAGAAGTGGTAGGTGCCTAAATACGTTGTTGCACGCATCCGAGCGATGTTTCTAATGCTCTTTACGTAACACGCGGAGGGCAGCATAGCCGCGATATAAATATCTCGCAGAATTAATTGTGTTCAACGTTTTTGCCCGCTCGGTGTGTCGTTAGTCATCGCTTCCTGTCTTCGACGCGTTATGTAATGAGCGCAATTAAGTGTAAGCAATCTGAATCTCGCCGAATGAAGGTCAGCGGGACGACTCTCGGCGCACGAGAGAGTGGAGGGGGAGAGAAAAAAAGGTTTGCGGGATTGACGTCAGAGCTGTCTGCGAGCGCAGAATCCTGCTGAGGTCTTCGTGTCGGTAATCAATTATCATTGGTTCACACTTTCCTGGTAACTCGCGTTAACGACCGCCATTAAGCCCCTCCGACGCGACGCGAACCCGCGTCTCTCCATCGGCGTTGACGCTTCTTCAAATCGCGTCGGGATTCACTTCGTCAATCCTTTCAACGTCCTTTCCCTCCTAAAGACCTCCGAGATCACAGCTTTCCTCCCGAACAGTTTCATCATCGAGAACTCCTGCCACAAGAGGCTACGATAATCTTCTTCAAGGATCCCCGCGTTTCTGCGGCTTCTCTCCGGGATTCTGTTATCTTTATTGTTCTCCCGCAGTAAGAAAATTCGACAGGTTCTCGGTCCTTGGACTGTGTCGAAGTCCTTTGATCCTGCAGCGTTACTCCCAAATAATTTAAACCTCGCTACAACTCTACAAGGCTTCGAACAGACCCTTTGCATCTGCTTCGAGGATCCCTGCGTTTCCGTGGCTTTTATCTTATTCCGGAAGTCTATTTCGAAAACACAACGAGCACACTTTCCGCGTTACCGAGGAAAATTAAAAAAAAAAATCTTCCTTTAACGGTCCCCAGGATTCATTTATTCAATTTCTTCGGTCTTTGTCTCGTCGAGGATCTCCTATCGACTTTGTTATAATTAAATAATTGCTTCGAAGGATCTCAGCGTATCTGCGGTATCTCTCGAGTATCCTGATATTTAAACGACTTCTGCCTACAATGATCTCGAGCGCGCTCGACTCTTCCGTTTCCGAAGATTTCATCTTCGAAACCGTTCGAGCGAGTTCGATTACCACCAGCTCTAAATTGCGGTGAAGCGTCGACGTGTTAGCCCCTGTTTAATTTGTTTCGAGAGAACTCGGTGTAACTTTTGTTCGACGGCTAATGGAACGGCGACTTAATTACCGCGGGAGTGAAATTGTTTCCGCGCTAACGACCACTTTTGCAGCGCTGCAATGCGTACGATTTTTACGGGTCTTTACGACTGTAACTGTTCCGATTATTAAGAGGCGAACATTGGAATCGTTCTGTAAATGAATATTCTGCAAGAAAAGTCGATCGTTAAACGGCCTCGCCGTTTGTCGGCCGATTTTCTGCTCGAATTTCGATATTTCAGAGATCTTGTTATAGCGTGAAATTGTGGAAAGCGACGCGGAACACGCGCGTCTGTAATTATTTAGACCTGTGACGTAACGTCCACGCTGTATGTACAATTTAGAGCCAATTACGGTTAATGTCGCAAAGAGTTTCTCCTTAACGACGTAGAAGAATACATCGATCAAATTCATCTTTCAATCGTTTGAATATTTGTTTCGGGCGAATTTTACTGTAACCAATTTTATTGTAACCTGACCTATTCCCATAAAACAACGTTGAATCGCATTCTCAATAGCAGTGCAAACGTGTGGAAACAGCCCCCAAAGATTGTCACTCTCCCCTTCTTTCAGAAAACTTTCTACCAAAACTTCACCACGGTTTCCTAATTGATCGTCAAGGGAATTTTCGGGAACATGCATTTCTGACAAAGCACAAGAAACTTTTGCGTCACATCGAAGGAACTGCTTTCCCGGATTCTGCACAAGAGTCCTAATTATCTCGGACACTGTCGGTGTCGAAACCGTCCAGGCATTCTTAGCGAGCTGAACGGGTGTCGGTGAACACCTCCGAGCGTGCTCGAACTCCCTCGACCCGTGAACGGCGAGATTCGACCGCGGAACTTCTTCCGGTTCGTTGTCATAGTATATTCCCGGCGCGTTTCTCCCGCGAGCCTTCCCTTTGTGGCTGCATGTGAGAGTGCAATGATCGACGACCGATCAACCGGAAGCTTGTATCGATGCTCTAACGGGCTGCGCTTAGCTTGTGGGAAGAGAACAGCTATGAGCGACAGGCTCGATTGCATGTACACGACGCTATTAAATCGCGCGTCCGGCTTCTATTCCGATTGGACGTCCGACGAATCTCAACTGTTCTTTAATTTTTCCGATTTTTCTATTAACACTAAAACCGATTGAAATGCTTTAGCTGATGAAAATGACAAGGCTCTATTTATTATTTAGATTTTGCGCAATTGCGATATGTGCTTGGGTAAACAAATCTGTCGAGTCAATTTCCATGTAAATAACTTTATAATTTCAATAATTGTAGCATGAAAGTTTTCAGAGTGATCAGAGTTGATCGTCACCTGCAAAACGTACGAACACTGTGTCCCTCTGATCACTATACTTTGGATTACACGCATTTATAACAAAGATGAGTTGTCTCGATAAGTTAGCAAATTCTCAGCTCGTTTTATGCCGAGAGCGATTTCTCCGGTCAATTAAATTATTCCCAGTTAAGTGCTTACCGCTCCCCCATTACAAAGTACTTGAACCGAACTTCGTGCAATTTGCATGACGGACGTGTACTCGCGAATTCAATTCCTTTCGCGGAATTCCAATGGCGTGCATTATTTAGCAGCCGAGTGTTCCAGCCGTCTTGTCCAGGGAGTTCGGTCTCACGCGGATCGCTAAGTAGAACTTCACTCTAAGTTCCCCGTGGATTAGCTAAGAAGAAAACGCTTTTCGATCCTAGAGCCTGATCGTTTAATTTCTAGAAAAAATATTTCTGAAAACAAACGAAAAACGAGGAAGACTTTTGTGTCTTTTATACTCCTCTATTGATTTTCTAACATTTGGAAAATTGATGGTCAATCCTCATCCGTCTGACACAGTTTTCTTATCTAGTGTAATAAATTTTTCAATATTCATCAGAGTCAGTACAGTGCGCAAATATCATCCCCCTCCCCAAGAATTAATTGTTCGGGTTCCCATCACGTAGTGGCTGTAATCGGAGGGAGCCCAACATTTTTCGCATTTATTATCGTATAATTTTACTAAAATTATCCCTAATTTAAATTAAATTAAAAGTATACTGACAAGAGAAACATGCTTCTTGCGTTTCTTGAATTTCGACAATTCTCCTTCCTAAAATATTATTATTATCATAATAATAATTCAAATCAAAATGTAGTTTATTTAAGGGTATAATGGGTTACATTAAATTTATATTTTTTAAAATTACATTTTAACATTTAATGAAGATAAGACTTAAAAATAAATTTTATTAATTTGTGAAATTGAAATTAGTTTTATATAGATCATTTGGAAATTAATTTCGTTCGAGTAAAGTCATATAACTCAATTTTTTGCTAATAAAAAACAGAAATTCTACGAGCATAGGATCGACAAGTTGCCTGAAAAATCGCAAATGATCATAAAACTTATTCTAAATAGTAAAAAAAGTGGCTTCCATTTTCCCTGGAGGAAACGGAATGACTTTCCGAACGACCCAATAGTTCCGCCACTGCCATGGCGTTGACTTTTTACCCACCGCGTAACTGCAACATCAAAGGACAGATCGCGAGCAATAAGAACGAGGAAAGAAATTAAGTTTTATAATTGAAACTCGAGCCTTTTCTCGGCCACACGAACGATGCATTCGATAAGATCGATTCGTGCTCGAACGTTCGCGGGAGGAACTGGGTCGCGTTGATCGCGCGTGAACAATTAGGCGAATCGGATTACGGTCATGAATCGCTTCTCGTGGTTTTTACAGCTCGCGCGAGCCCGCATCTCCAGACCGATCTAGCAGAAAAAGTTCTGCGAATGGTACCTGTCTCGTGGAAACAAAAAGAAAAACAGAATAATGTCGTTTGTCGCTATTTTCCCGGCCAAAGCTCGTTGCAGAATTAAATGTCTCCCTCGGCGAATCTTGGCAGTCGGAATCATTTTTCCACCAGGAAGACACAGAAGAAAAGTACCAAGTTTCTGTAACCCTTTGGCGTACAAGGGACGAATGTGCTACGTTTAACCCTTAGCACTCGAGTGGCGACTCAGAATCGACACTAAAAATTGCTGTACCATTATTCAAAATATTGTTTACATTAGTAAGTAAGTTGGTATCTAATCAATTACTAACCATTTAAGTATTTTATAAGGTATTAATATCAATTTCATGTCCACAAAATTCAGAAAAATAATATAGAATGGAATTATTCTAGGTTGGAAGAAATGTTTAATTTTCAAGTTAAAGAAGTCGGCTCAATATGTTTTCCGACATTTGATTTTCGTTTCGAAGCAGCTCTTCCAATATTAAAATAACAAAAAAAAAATTAAATGTAATAAATATAATAAATATTACAAAATAAAACTATTTCCATTTTAATAAGTTTAGTTTGTGGCAGCACGCTATTAAACACGAGTGCATTTTTTTAAGTGACTATTAGAACGTGAAGCTAGGAAAATGGAGAGAGTAGAATTAATTTGCGAAAGGCGTCTTCAGTATTCGAAGAATGAAGGAAACCACTCGAATTTCGAACGTCATTGAATAAACTAGAAAAATCTGGGAAACGACGTGTTAACAGGTGCTAGCGGTGCATAATCGATGTTAGATAAGGAAGGAGAAATCGATCCTCTTGGGTAATTCACTGTCTAGGAAAGCAACTTTTTACGGGGACGCCAAGTTCAGGTTACACGCGTAACTTTTAACATAACAATGCGCTTTGTATGCGGGGAACGTCGACACCGATTTATCATCGACTCGTTATTGTTGAAGCACCTAAATGTTCTATGCAGTCTGGCAAACTTTTATGAAGTTTTACTTCGAAATGAAGTTCGACTTTCGGAGGGATTTGTGTTGAAAATCTTAATTTTCAGACAAGATAAATCTGCATGTATTCACAACGAGCACAGAAATTGTTTCTTTTTTCCTAGTTTATTTTATTTGTTAATCAAATTGTTATTTTCGGCAACAAGATAAAAATGCTACCTATTAAAATCTTTAGAGTAAATTTAAAATTCTTTTTTCAAGGCCATTTTTGTTTTTATTTGAGATTTAAACAATTTAAGAATCTCCATACATCGTTTACAACTCAATAAAACTACAAAATCCTCTTGATTCCTGAGCTTTGCAGTTAATGCAGCTAATTTTTATTTTTTTTATTTTGCATAAAGATTCACCGTTATAAAATGATGTAACAAAATCAATAAAAATGAAATTTCTATTGTATACTGTCAAGCAAATTACACATCTATATTTACATTTTTATTTAGGCCCGCAAATTTACGTTCAAATATTTTTTCCGTACTCGAACATCGAAGGCCACTTTCAGCCCTCGAATTTTAATTGCGGGATATTTAAAATTCCTTTCGCCATAAACTTGCATCAAAATGAAAAATAGTTTCAGACTATTCTCGAGCCCTGAAGTTCCATTGGAAATTGAGGAACGAAAAGTTTAATTACCAAATCTGCACGAACGATCTCCGCGTGTTCGAGCGAGCCGCATAATCGCGAAGTTTTCCGGCGAGTAAAAAATAAAGCGAGGACATCGATGCACGTGCCACGGAAAATGGCTAGTTAAACCGTGTGCGAGATAACTCGACGAAAATCTTACGTAATGGCGCGCCTGTGCTCAGCGGAATACAATGAATGACGATACGCTGTTCGCATATCCTTGCTTCAAGGATCCACGGAGCCGAAAGGACGCCTTTGCTCGTGGTCACTGTTCGAGCGGAAAGATCGCCACACGTGCGAAGTCGATCCCTTTTTCGCGAGCTGCGCCAAGGACATTTACTTTCCTTTATTTCTAGAGAAAATAACTGTGCCGGAAATCCTACCGTCCAATTTTCTCAACCGCATACCGGTCGCTAAACTGATGTGGATGTCTTGCAAAAATTGGAACGTTACATTTATTTTATCCTTATGTTGGCAATCGAATAAACACGTGACTTTAAAGCTTTAGTATTTAAGATTGATTTATGTAAATATTTATCTGAAGCTTATGAACTGGAGTGCAGTTTTGTGATGTCTTTAGAACAACAATGGCACCTAGTTGCCATTTTTCTTTTTAAAATTACACTAAACACGATATAATTTGAACCGTATTTAGTGTTTTAATTCTGGCCTGGACAACCGGTGCTCCGAGAGTCGATGACATAAAATTGGAGCACTAGTTGCCCAGGCATGGTTTAATTAAAGGCGTGTAGTAAGTTTTCGACCGCACTGTCCTTTTTTACGTTCGACGCGGTCATAAAAGAATAGTAAAACTATACGATCTAAGAAACAGCACGGACCCGAGGGTCTTTCGTAGATCGAGGCTCTACTGTATTGTGGATTTCGTGTATTTATGGCAAGAATGATTATTGTTTTCGCAGTCAATTCGGGCAATTTTAATTTTGCATACAGATCTATTGTTCAATTGTGAAATAAAAAGGCACACCACGTGAAATAAAATACTTGACCGTTGTAGGTTTAATGTGAACGGTTCAGATAGCAGATTATGTACATACTCGATTACGTTTTCTTCTGGAAATGACGCGTGTTATTCGCTACAGACGTAGTTTCTTTTTCCAGGGCTGTGTGCCATTCTCGTTAGTATGCGAATCGTAAGTACCGAGTTCGCGTATTTCGTCACGGAACAGGTTGACACGAATTTTACGATGGCTGTCCCGGTGTCACGCAGTCTTATTGGTCTAATTAAACTCGAAAGTAGATCGTGTTTTTCATCCACTATGGCGGCAGAAAGCATGCTCTCTTAATTATTCCACTGCTTATTGCCGTCACTCCTTAAATAAAAAATGAGGTTTGTAAAATGAAATGCAACGGCCGTACTGAGACTAGAATTAATTTTAACAATTTTTCGTTCTGATTTCGTGCAGATGGTTTTATGCTGTTCTGAATAATCTGTGAAGATTTATGTCAAACGAATAAGTCACGTCACGAGTTAATCAGACGCGTAACACAATCTTTATTAAATATCATTAAAGTCTTTACCTTATTCTGCATGCTTCAGCACGCTTATCGAGCGAGCAAATAAAAATCTACAAGCGTATATAAATCCGCGGTTCCTTCAGCGGCATGAATATTTTATAAGGCAACACGCGGAAAATAAAAGAGCAAGTACACTTTGTAAATTGTTGGAATTATTTGTTTGTTTATGGTCATTGCTAGATTTTTCCACGCGTTCAATATCAAGGGAATTAATTAAACATTGTTAATAGCCTTTGATTAATAGCTTTAGACGAAACGGGTTAAACACCAATCAATTTTATCGCTCGGAATTTCAGTGTAATCAACGTAACAAGAGAACGTTATTTAACATTATAGAGAACGTTCGTTTATTTTACGTCGTATATTGAAGTGCATGCAATCCCATGATTTATCGAATATTATGCAAATACCCGTTCAAATTGATTACAAATTGAAAAGGGGGGAAAATATTATTTTGGCAAAAACAATTAGGGTGAGCACACAATAAAAATTACTTTATGTAATATTAATGCACATATTTTTCGCATTTTCATACACATCTGTAGATTTTTCAATTTTTATACAAACTCCAAAAATTATTTCCCGAAAATCAGAGAGAAATTCTCTTTTGGAAATGAAAATATGCTCGTGGCTCTTGTTACTTTCTATTAATGCACACATTTTATAACATTTGACGAAGTTTTATATGAATTTGTAAATTTTGCAATTTTTATACGAATTGCAAAAGTTATTTTCCGAAGATCAGAGTGAGAAATTCTCTTTTGGAAATGAAAATATGCCTGCGGCAAACATGAAATAAAAATAGCGTTAATAGAAAGTAATAGAAATGAATACACACATTTTTTGGCATTTGACACATTTTTTCCATAAATGCACAACCATGCATTTGCTGTTACCATGAGTCCAATACTGTTGCTATGAGTCCAATGCTCACCGGGCGTGTTGTGGCTCATTTTTGGGGTAGCGTAATGCCCGCTAATTTCTAGCCACGTTTCTGGATCAAGCAAGCCCACAAAGGCGTGGTTTCGTCCAGTTTTCAAATGGGCAAACGTTGCGTGACCACTTCACTGATTAAGGACCTGCGACCGTGTGCGAGCGCCGCCTCGTGCCCCATTATCTCGGTAAAAGTACGATAATGTATCAATTATCGATGTGCGCAAGAAATTGTTACGAACCGTCGTCATTAGGCGGTGTGCGGCTTTTTAGTTGCACGCCAGGATAAAAGGCAGATCGCGGAAACCGGATGAGCTAAACGAGGATGAACGCCGTGAGATTCAATTAATCGGGATTACACGAAATTGATCGCTGTTCCGCGAAACCGCCGACTTTTCCCTGCGGGAATTACCATGCTCGATTATTTTCATCGCGACTCTCCTTCACTGAAAAGAGCGAAGCTTAAAATTATTTTTTTCAGTACTCAACGCTTACTTTAAAAATCTAGATGTCTGTCTTCATGTTTTTCATTAAAACTTAGTCATAAATCATCGTCGAAGATTTTACTAGCTCTCTACCCCCCGACAAATTAAAACTTTCATTAACGACCCGACCAATACCCACTTTGAAATCACAGACAAGCAATTAAAAACTTCTGGGCCGCCTCGGTCTTCGTTTTATGCATTAAAATTGCATCGTAAATCACCTTTGAAGACGTTGAATCATAGATTGCAGACTAAATGCATTTCTCCCATAAAAACAAGTATATCGACTGCAATAAAAATATTCTAAAAGTAAATAAATATTAGAAAAACATTTCGAGAATTTTGAAACACTGTTACAATATTTTCAACGCGCTAAAATAATCCATAAAATAAATAACGCGGACAAGTTTTATTTTCCGTATTTTTCAGCTGACTGAAATAATTTAAGAACATAAATAAACGTCTCTGTAGTTATTGCATCTCGTAACGAATGCAATTTTTATTGTGCATATAACTTTTCGCACTCTACTCGCACTGCAAGCTTGGATTACCATTATTAGACGTGCGAAAAATGTATGATCGATGTCACTGTCAATATCAGCTGCCGAATCGCAAAACAACGATGGAAAAATCGCTATTTCCCGATCCGAATCTTGTTTCGGGCGAAAAAAAATTAAATTAGCACCATTAGACGGGCAAAACCGGCCCGTGAACTTGGCTGATTGATGTTGATGTTAATACAAGCTCCGTGTTACCTGCGTCAGGTACTCATTAGCCGATATCCATCAAGGAAATGGACCATGTAACGCGTGACAAACTATCTCGATTTATTTCCTGGCGGGCAGAATCCGCGCGAATTTATTCCTTCCGGTCGATTCTGCGAAGGACCAGCTACTTTGTCGACGAATCACGTGCACGGGGGCTGCAAGCCGGTTGCCTTTGGGACCTTTGCATTGAATTCTTGAGAGTGCAGTGTGTGCTGTACGTGGAATTATTGGATTCGAACGTGACAGTCATGTAACGTGACTATGACTGACTTTGAGCGAGAGAGGATAAGAAACGGCGTTGAAAAATTGAAGAGTGCTGGAAACATTAGTCCGGTAACAAGAACACGATTGATCAGGAGCAAAAGAAGGCAACAGAGTGCGGTGAAAAATTAAAAATGTGGTATCTACATTCAAATTGCTACAGATCAATTTTTCCTTAGATATTTTCGAACCTTTAATTTTTTATTCTTCATTTTATATTTTTTTTAAAATCATTTTTAAAAATTTTATTTTCAATTCTTAACGGTCTGAACTGACCTACTAGAAAATTAGAATGTAGGTAGATCGTCTGTAACTCTGCGTCAAAGTGGACCCAAGTCTTGGCTCCCAAGGGTTAAAAATCGCTGCACTTTTTGCAACCGTTTCTGGATTCTCTGTCTCGACTGTCTCGGAGCAAACTATATCAATTTCTCAAGTTTCTTTTTTAAAGAAATAGCTAGCCGTTAAAAAAACTCGTGTACGGAACCGTTTTCTGAAATGAAAATATTGGAACTGGGCGTCGCGTCGCGGCTGCAGCGCCAAAAAGGAATGGTGACAATTGTTGGTCGCGATACAAACGGTTCGTTAACAGAGACGGGAATCAAGGGAGTCACGTGCAGTTTTTACAAACGAGACAATGGTTAATTGTTAACGAACGGTTCGTTAAAGGACTGCCAGCAGAAGGGAGATTTTTTAGTTCGCGATTTACTTAATTACAGAGTCTGGATCTGAAAAATTGGAAACAGACCCGCGTAATCGAGTATCTTGCTTTCGAAAGGGTTGAATCTCGATGCAATATCCGCCTGGGGTACAAAGCGAAGCGGATTGGCATAGTTTGCTCGTCGGCTTTTAAGCGAATCTCCCCAGTCCTCCGTAAACTTCCGGCAACTGTTAGGAACGTCGGATTTCCGATGCGATTGCACGCGCACGCTACAACAAAACGAAACTGTAACGTGTTCGCGAGCGTCGTTGTTGGCGAACTATGCAGTTACATTAACATTCTGGGTACTTGTCAACGGTGGTACGGGTTCCATATCGTGTTCGAATAATGAATACCGTCGCGGGATCCATGCACAGGAGACAGTGACACGAACCCCCGCACCCATCCCGGGAATTTCATAATCCTATCCGCGGAAAACACGATGCAAGCCCTCGGTGCTGTCGTGTAGAGCCTCGCCGCGTGCAAGGGAATGCGCAAGGTCGTTCGTGTAAATCTGTTGTTGCGCATCAGCCGGCCCGAGCAAATTGAATCCTGCACGCGCGGATCGCGGATTACGCGGAGTCGGTTCCGCTTTTTCGGATCTTTTGTAACGCTGTTCAACGATAATTCCCGCTTTTCAATGACTGACGAGTGATTGTTGTTGGTCATTTCGATGCGCCGAATGCGCATCCGGAAGTCATTTTTGTCTGTCGGTCACGATTTTCGAGGAGTTTCATGTGGAAGATAAAAATCAGGTTTTCGAGTTTGACAATTTTTTCAATTATAGAAACTAGACTTTAGACTCTCCCAAATACAGTGATATTTATTAGTTGTAGATTTTTAAGAAATTCAATTTTGAACGACAAGATCTTAAGTTTGAGAATTTTTCCTGCTTCAACTAGAGAAGCTAGACGAATGACTTTTGCGTAGAATAATTCTTTAGACCCTCCCAAATACAGTGAAATTTTTTAATTTGTAGATTTTTAAGAAATTCAATTTTGAATGACAAGATCCTAAGTTTGAGAATTTTCCCTGCTTCAACTAGAGAAGCTAGACGAATGACTTTTGCGTAGAATAATTCTTTAGACCCTCCCAAATACAGTGAAATTTTTTTATTTGTAGATTTTTAAGAAATTCAATTTTGGATGACAAGATCCTAAGTTTGAGTATTTTTTCCTGATTCAACTAGAGAAGCTAGACGAAGTAATTTTGTGTAAAATGATTCTTTAAATTCTTCCAAATACAGTGTTATTTTTTAATCTGTAGATTTTTAAGAAATTCAATATCGAACGACAAGAACAAGTTTGAGAAATTTTCCTGCCCGAACGGTACTTACAGATACGCAGATGTACTTTGAAGATTGATTTGAAGGATATTGCGAGCAGTTTTGTTCCACTGTAATTGGGACGAGCAATTGCTCCGGCATGTTTGACAAAGTTCAGCGAATTGTCCGATACAGATCCGGATTAAGCATTCACTGATTTACCAGATTCGCGAAACAGTTCATTTCGTCGGTGACGGTAGCTAGTCGCCGGAATCCTGTTGCTTGTTAGACAAATTAGGGCGACGAAGCAAGCTCGTCGACACGTGTGACGAGCGATCGTTGCTTGATCTGCTTGTTTCTGTTAATGAAATTCAGTGATACACTTTCCAAGGAAATATAGCTTACGGAGAATCCAAAGTTCTTGACAGCAAACATTCTTATTTACACAGAACCCATAAAATGTGAGGACTCTTCCACGACATTAGACGTTCTTAGCGATTGTCAACACTGAGCGTCATTCAATTCCAGCTAGGAACAGTCCGCGACGTCTGAATGATAAAAGGGGGTAGTGCTCGGTGTTGCCTCTCGGAAATTAGTCGCATTAATTATGGTAGCCCGGGCAAATAGAACTGGCATAAGGTCAACAGGTTGGGAAATGTTAATTCGTGAAATTGCAGAGAAGGGGGACGACACGAGGCCCACTCGGCGCAGTCCACGCAGGACCGCAGGAAGCTCTTGAAGCGGACCAGGAGCCTCGCGGTCATATCCGAGGACGAATCTCGACAAGATCGAGAGGCCCACCACTTCCGGCTCGGGCAATCGACCTTCGACTTGCCCAGGAGGCATCAGTTGATACCCAGGGCCAAGCTGATCGATCGAAACTCCCTGAAGGACAGGTGAGTGCCGACAGAGAGAACTCGAGAAAATGCGGCCAGCCCAGACACGATTGCGTTGGCTGCCACTCAAATCGATTGACTCCGGCGTGGTTTATCAAACGGGGAAGAAGAAACCGAACGAATATAGTGAAACCGCTCGGAGATCAATGGCGACTTAGGTTTTATAGGTCAGGCTGGCAAAGCGTTTCCTACGGGGATGAACCAGGCCTTCTTTAGGAGATGAAGGACACACCAATGATTGTTTCACTGAATTATCGGATCCTGTAATTACGCGATTGGTTTAATGATTAATGGATCGTCTTGCTTCGTACTCGTGTCCCTCATCTCTGACTCGTTCCTGTTTATTAAATAGCCCAGTAAATAAAACATTGACGCGTATCGATGAGACAACTCTTTTGTTTCCAATGATTTTATTATTAAATTTTCAAATACCAAAGCAGTATTTACTTGTTTAATCAACGATATGGTAATATAACCTCGATTATCCGAAACTGATCGGGTGGATACAGATGTTTGGAAAACATAACAATTATCTAGCTGGAGTGCTACAATAAATCTTTGCTAATCTGCGAAATGAACTGATGAAATTTCTAAAATTAGTCATATAAAAAATAAGTTAGGCATAAATGTCGAAATTAAGATTATGTTCACATGTAAAACACGAATTAACGGAACGATCGTATAATAGAGATTTCACTAAATCGAACAAGCAAATACGCTCCGGATAAAATCGTGTTTAAACTTATATTAATGAGAAAAAGTGTGACGATTATGTTGGTAAAAGCCTCATTTCGTTCTAATTACCAGCGATTATGCGCGCTCTTAGCATTCGTTTGAGATAAATAGTTCCCGGACTTCCGTATAAAATTTACAATTTAAATCGGCCCATAACGATCTTCCATTAGCGGTTCTTTGCACGATAATAATTATCTGTCGAACTCCACGCAAATTCGCGTTTTTTTCCAACGGATTCAAAGAAATGGAATAAAATACTGCTTCCCCCGATACTCCCTCCGACAAAGCCGGAAAATACGATCGCGTTAAATTTCATAAAATTTCGTGTTCCCGCGCGGTTTTCAAGGATTCGACCGTCTACCTGTGAAATTCAGCCATTCTGGCGCCCGTTCATTACTCACTGTTTCCCCTAGCGGCAAGTTACAAACGACGTCGCATTTATATTTCCGCCCGAGCCGAAGCTGCAACAATTTTTGAGCACATCGCAACAGAGCCAACACACGTCCATCCACCGGCGTTTCTAAGTGAAAACAACAGATAGACCCGTCCGGTCCAATCTTTAATTAAAAAAGTACTCGCGAGTTTGCTTCTTTTCCCCGGCGAACAATTCCATTTCCGATACGTTTCTCCAGATTTCCATTAGTTGTGCCGCTACACGGCGCTCGGATAATTTTATTGGAAAATGCAGCTCCGGCGATTTCTACCGCAATTCTGTAACCGAGCTTCGGTGGATCAAATGGAATTACACAGCGTTCGCTGTTGTACGGGCCGCGACTCTGGAAATAACCGGCGGGCGCAATTAAACGTCGCATTAAATCGCCGGACGTGTGTTTTCATCAGGATCGCCCGAGGAAAATATGTTGCGACGACCGCCGTTACGACAACCGCGGACTAAAATACTTCGCAAAAATGAGACACCGCTGTTCGCAGACATTGTTGGTGCGTGGAACAACGGAGACGAGACAACCCGCGAATTCCGTGTAATTCAAACGATTCTTAGTTACATTCGGTCGAATGTGAGTACCGCAAAAAAATATCACTTTGTATTAAAATGCAACATTTTTACGTAGCTGACGTCCAGAAAAATGTTTAAGAACAAAATATTTCATTATTAGTTTCTCCTACGGTTTTCTGCAGCAAACAGATAAACAACAAAACAGTGGTGTCTCATTTTCGCCAACCATAGCGTAACAAGGCTCGTCATCGACTCTTCTTCCCATTGGTTACCGCGCGTCAGGCAGATTCTTTCGCCACCCCTCTCGATAATTGTGCAGTCGGACGCTCGGCGAGCGAACAGTTTAATTACCGTCCGGGCAAACATCGACCCTCGAAAAAGGCGATTAGCTGTTGATCTCAGCGCGGATCGCGGGAAATTCGATTTGGCGCTCGTTTATTTTCAAACCATCGTCGAATCGAGAGTGTACGAGCCATGAAAACCGTCCCCGGAAAACTGGTCTATGTACTGCGTGAGAGATTCTCCAGCCGGCGCCGTGGAACTTTCTTGCCTCCATTGTCCTTGCATGGTCGGTTGCAGTCGGTTGGATACGTTAAAGCCGTTTTATTAATGAAACGAACGTGTGTGCGTGTCCCGCGGCGCCGAATTCGAGTCCCACCCTCTCGAGCCCCGGGGCTATTTAGCGGATACAAATTTCAATAGCTACCGTGTCTCGTGATGTACGAACCGTGAAACTGTGCATCGCGGAAAATGGCCGGCACGATCCCGGCCGTGAAAATGGAAAATTCATTGGAAAGATCCGGATCCTGGAAAATCGCCAGCTTGCGTTCGAGATGAAAGTTGATAAAGAAAAAAAAATAGAAATTCTAAAAATTGCAATCTTCTGCCGCGCTTGTGCTAGTCTCACCGATGTTCGAGCGCGCGTACCCGCTTGGCTGGTTCCGAGGAAGATCCCCCCTAGCGTTGGAGATAATATTGTGACAGTTACGGAGACAATGTTGTAGTGTTAATTGAGAGCCGTGTTTAGTTTATGACGGTGTTGCGGTATTTTCGGTGATGGATCGAAGGTAATTCCTAATGGTCGTTGATTGCAGGCTCTCGAAAAGCCAGCAGCATCTCTCGGACTCGTACGAGAGATTCAACGAAGCGAAATCCTACTATTCCCGATCCGCTTGCGGTCTTCACTCGATCCCGCCGGGACTGGCGACATTTCCGGATCCTCTGCCTTACGCGAGACCCAGCCGAGCCGATCATCCCGATCGTCTGAACATTCTAGATTGGCCAGAGTCACCGAGACGTTATCACAGCGTCCAGGACCTCGAGACGGTTAGCGGCTTGGTGGACATCGTCGAGGATAATTGGCCGATCGAGGGGAATCGCAGCATCGATTGCATCTATACCCAGGTAAACAGCTTCTCTACTCTCGAACGCGATTCGCTCGCGCCATCGTTGGCCAATATGCTGCAGCGTGGCTATAAATTCACGTGGCTAATGGAGATACCGGGTCTCCATGGCAACTGTCGCCAGTTTCGGTGATATCGCATGCAGAGCGCGATATAAATTTATGAGCTACGATCGAAATGCACGATCTAATGTCGTTAAGATTTCTCGCGTTGTTGTATTGTTGCACGCAATTTCTGGAGTAGCATGTTTCTTGGGGTTGAAAGATTCCGAACGATTTTCTTGTTCGTTGAATATCCGATCTTGTATGAACATCACGAACGAATGATTATTATTGTAGTTTTTCTCGTGGTTGTATTATTGTTAATTTCTTACTTGAAAGATTGCCTTTTACAGGAGATTTATCAACCTGATCTTGCATGCAACTAGCGAAGTATCCTACCTTACGATCAGCACTTAAAGAGGACTATAAAGCTATCATCATTGTAATGTTCTTCCTGTCGTTGTATTTTAATTCTTAATTTTTTTGAATCAAGAGATTCTTTGCTGATACAAAGCATTGCCTACGGTACTTAATTTATTTTTATAAAATATCTGCCAGATTTAGTATAGAGATTGCCAAGTATACTCCACTTTACGATCAGCAATTAATCTAACCCAGACCGCAAACCTATCGTTATTACAATTTTTCCCTGTCGGTGTAATTTAATTCCTGATTCGAGAGATTGCCTACTGTACGAAATTTTACGACTTTATCAAGTAATTTGAGTTGGTAGTTACAAGTGTTCAGAAACTTTGAGAGTATGGGTAGGTAGTTTCCACCTGATCAATTGTAGTGACCCTTCCTAAAAAAAAAGAAAATAAAAAATAGCAAACGCTACATTTTTTTTTTCAGTACCTTTTCTTTTTACGACGTTCAACCGTTTCGTTTTGCGCAGTGCCTAGCCATGCGGCAAAACGCAGTCGCAATTCCAACAGTTTTAAAACGAGATTATCCTCACCCAGTGGGCACGCGTTAACCTAAACAGCAATTTATGCTGTTGCTGCATCTCCAATTAAACCTTTACCCCGATTAAATCACGAGGTAAGGAGTTAAATTGCAAGCAGCATAAAATAGAACATTTCAAACGCTTCATGCATTACCAGGTTGATATTTTGCGGAGAAATAAATTCTGTAGAAAATCGCTCAAAATCACGAAATAATCTCTTCATTTCAGAAATGTGAATTGAAATACAGCGACAGGGAAAGCATTGCCATAATGATGGATTTCTGGCCGGTCTCCGATAAACAATTCCGAAAGCTTTATTCAAAATCGGACCGATATTTCAAATCTAGAAGTAATCTCTTCATCCCAATAGATACGAATTAAAATACGTGCCGATCACCAGCGGATTTACGCATGAATTTATTCATTTCCGACAAAATTAAAGCATCTCTACAATTTAAATAAATGCGCGATAAAAAATCTGAAACCGGTCATTCCGACGTGGTAGATTTAGCGTTAAAAAAAAGATAAAAGGAATCCGTGCTTGATCCTACCGTAAAAAATGTCGTTTTTCCTAAAGACCTTCGGTCCATGGATCACGAAGGCGGTATATTTCCTAATCTGCGCGAAAGATCAAGCATCTCGATGACCCAGATCCACTGATTCCAGGTCAAACGTAAGCGCAAGGAGCACCGAAGCCTGGACAGCATACTGTTCGAGGACGACGGGGAGCTCGAGTACTTCGACGTGCTGAACCTTCTGCCTCTGTCGAACGTGCGTCTCGAGTTCGACGAGGAGGACGCCCGGAACAACAATCTCGCGCGGAAAAGCGACAGCCTCGAGCCCAGAGGCAAGCTGAAAGCCCTCGAGTACCTGGGCTCGCGTGCAACAATCGAGAAACGGGCGAGAAGCAACGCGACCGACGAGGAGAAATGTACAGGGAGCAGGACGTTAGAGAGAAAAAGTGATCCGGAGCACGAGTACCGAAAAAAAGGAGACCGAACCGCAATTCAAAGAAGACTTCGCCGAACGATCAAAGAGAGGACCGGGTTGCGCGGAGGCGTTCGAACAGCTGGGAAACGAGGATTATTGCAGGGACGATAGCATCGACCGGCGAGCAACGCTGACCGACGCTGATGAGGACCGGCATTCTCATCGGTTGGTAAACCCCGAGGAAGAAGAACACGATCGAAGGGTCGAGGAGGCGGAGGATTACAAGTCCATTTGGATCTCGGACACGGAGGAACACGAGGACATGTCGCGGAGGCCGCAAGTCCTAAAAGTCGTCGACAACGACGTGACGAAGAGACGACACCGCAGGGCCTCGCCGGAAATCGATCTGGCCGAGCTGAACCAGAAGGACGGGGCATTTAGGGATCAGGAAGAGGTCCCGGGAAAGTTGGATGGGAAACCCGACGGGGCAGATACTGGGAGCGAGGAAGTAAGTTGTTGAGTGAGGAGGTTGATTTACCCCTTCTGATTTTGTTTGTGGAGTTTCAGAGAGGTGTTCGTCAGAGCAGGGATTTAATCAATGTAGAATTCCTAAAAAGTCTGATACTTATAGTGTTCACCCATCGAGAGGAGTGAAAAATTAACATTGGTCCTAATAGCAATCCTTCCCTGTGAAATCAATTTTTACTAGCACGCAGCCCATTCTAATCTTATATGCTTTCCAGAGTCCTCGCGAGAAAGACGATCCGAAGACAGCCTTAACCAACGCTAAAACGTTCATCGAGCCGAAGCCAGGGGACAAGGATCCTCCTCGCAGCAAGCCGAACGAGGGTAGGTTCGAGAGGATCGTGAAAGGTACATCGAGCATCCTGGGTAAAGCTTGCAGCGTCGTGAAGGGGAGCCTGGGATTCGAGGCTAGATCCGAGAGCTCTGATCTGGGATTGGGCTCGGAATCCGGCAGCGACACGAGACGGAGATCAGTGGACGACGGAATCGAGGACGATCAAACGTGCATCGGGAAACCCTTGGCTCGCAAGAACAGCGACTCGAAGAAGGGTCACAGCAGCTTGACCAGGTCGAAGAGCTGCGTGGACTCTATCGAGTGTCATCAGGACGATGGTCAGGAGTTCGATCATGTGCGCTACAAGATCGTCAAGTCGAACATGTTCAGCAAGAACATGTACAACAGTGGTCGCGGAGATGTCACGTACGAGGGCCTAATGCAGTACCTCCGGGAGTACTCGTTCCAGGAGCTGTTACTGGATAACAACGTCGTTATCATCGAGCCGGTACGTGCGGAGACCATCGAGAGGAAACCTTCTGCCATGAGCAAGACCAGGTCCGAGACTACCTGCAAGATAGCAGGTGCTATACAGAAGAAATCGGATGAGAATCGAGAGAGGAACTGCGACAGTGGTGACGGCAGCAATTCAAAGAGCCCTAAGCAATCGTCTATCAAGAAACACTTCTTCTATCATCCTATCAGGGTGAATCGTGAATTGATCGACGAGGAGTTACCTGATCCTGATACCGTTAGGAACGTGAGGAGGATGTTCGAGAATACTTTGAAGATGAAGAGTAATTCGGAGTTGACTCGCGACGACAAGAGTCGCAAGAGTGTCAGCATGAAGGATCTGAGCAGCATCGACGATGCTAGGTTCGACGAGATCTCTGAGAAAATTCATGAGGGCTCCAGGTGAGGTCTTTGTTATTCATTTTTTAGAGATGTTAAGCGTATAACGCGAGTGTTCTGCAGTATCCTCTTTCTTCCAGGTCCAGGTGTTCCAGCAGAGCGAAGGACCTCACCAGGCTCTTCGAGAACATGGAAAAGTCCACGTCCTCCAACGCATCGGTGGTAGGATGCAAGGACGAGCTGGACAGTCCTCGATCCGAATCGAAGACACGGATCATAGCCCAATCCTTCGAGGCTAGAAGCGGCCACACGTCCCCCAGCGACTCCACATCCTCCAAGAACAAAGTGAACCGCTATCATCACCATCATCATCACCATAATTGGGACGCTGGTAGCGTCAGTTCTGGAGTATCCAGCGACTATCCGGACACCGATCCCGGCAGCGGTGTGCAGTGCATCTCTTCAGAGGACGAAGAAGTGGACTGTCACGAAGACGAGAGCAACGACGCTCACAATTCCAGCCACTATGTCTCTCAGGATGTCTTGAAAAAGATTCGGGAGTGTGGAACCTCTGTGACATACTACGGAGGCAAAGTGGTGAACTCGAGCAACGGTCCTCTGATAGCGCCTGTCGTGGAGAACAGGTTCAAGTGCGCGGACATGTCGAACGATTATGTCAAATTCCGATTGGTGAAGAGTAATTCCTGCGACAGCCGATTGGAACTAACTGGGAGATTAGTTGAGAATCATTTGAGGTGTCGAGCCAGGGACAAAGCACCTGATCTGAGTCGCTATACTATAGCAGAGACTCCTAGCATTGAGATCACCACGATAGAGAAGCAGGAAAAGGAGAGTGAGCAAGCAGAGGATAAAAGGACGACGAATCAGGCGGAGACGAAGAGGGAGCCACCTGTGGTGATCGGTTTGGAGCCGAAGAAGGAGGACAACAAGGACCCGAAAGCCTTCAAAGCGGATTTCAAGCTGGGACCAACCGAGGATGCTAAATCGACTTATCCTAGTCGATTTATTGGCAGCGCTCTGACCAGGTGGCAGGTGAATGAAAATAATTGGAGGACCCCCGATGATTTTGGCAAAATGGAGTTTGAAGAGTTCGAGGTCCTAGAGGATAGTCTGAATGCGGCTGAGAGCCAGCGTCCCGAGTCCTCTTGAACAATCTTGGGTTGTAATATAGTGTCGGTATCGATTACGATCGATCGGGAGCGATTGCCAAAGGAGAGTCGACGATAGTTTATAGTGCTTCCGGTGTCAGAGAGTTGTAGAGGCTGGCCAAGGGAGTTGTACAGTTGTTAATCAAGGTTTCCCAGCAACGACTTGGATATTCTACCCTGGAAGACTGAGCTTCGCGCTGTTATCTGGGAGACTGGGGGGCGGGGGCCTCCTCGTTTACTGTTGTAACGGCGATTTCTTGAAATGATTGTGGAGAACGGTCTGAATAGATGCTACGGAGCACCGAAATTCCTAATTGTTCTCTGTTTTGGCTGCAGCTCCAATTTCAATGTTGCTATGTCTGCTCCGTAACGCTGGTTTCCTCGTTCATAAATCTGTTCTGAAATTAACTATTGAAACAATCTATGAATTATGTGTTATTGAAATGATCAAAACAAGGAATAGATTTTTACGTTCGTTACAATTGGGTCCAAGGAGCCCCACCCTCAGTCGTTCAAGAGTTAACGGAACGTTGGTCATCGAACATCGAATCGCAATGATCATGTATTCGCTGCGAATGTACATAGAACGGAAGGATGGTTCATTACTTGTATGTTCGGCTAAATAAATGTTTATTAAAAATCCTGATTCCTAATTCCAGCCATCATCCGTCAAAATGACGAATTCCAATATTTTTAATTAACCATTACTATTCAACAAATTTATTTCTTTCGGTATACATTAATAAAGTAAATTTTTATAAAGTAACGTAAATCGTCACTTTTAGTGCTCTGTAAACCTAGTGTTAGTACACAATTATTATTAATTGTTTCTGAAGAATTTATCGAACACATTTATTTCTTTAGACAGACAGTGATAAAATTGTCAAAAATCTAAAAGAATCCCCGTCACTTTTGTAAAGCAATGTGAAGCGCTTTGGGTTAATGTTAGGACGTTAGATCCAGTGTTAATGGAGCCGAGCTATTTCGTTTTAGCTAACGGGTCAACGAAAAAATGGACGGCGAGGGCTCACCCCGTAAAAGCGACCATAACAGCACGCCATTAGAGCCGCCGTTGTTTCACGCCGCTTAAAAACTCAGCGAACTTTTAGCATGTGCTCCGATCCGCGTCTCCCTCTGAACTTTTCAATAATGGCGAACCAACGTAAACCTAAATATAACAGTCTATTTCGACCGAGTCGGGTTTAATGCGCGAAACGAACTCGTTCTACAATTTATTTACGCGTCGTGTACAGTCCGTCTAGAACTGTGATTCATTATGCAATGAAAGTCTAAGGTTCGTTTCGGTCTGTAGATCAAACGGCGTTTCTGCAAAGCCTCGACAGTATTTTGGTTTTAACGTTCGCTGCAAACCGAACAGTGGTGGTTTTCAAAAACGTCAGTACTGTGAAAATTCAACCGATATTTATAATAGAAAAACATTTTTTCTAGAAGTAAATGCACGTGGAAGCGTTAAGTGATTGTATTAAGATAAAATGAAGGAATATATTTACATATATAATATATTATATTTATATATATTTTCTTCATCTTTCGTATAAGGTGTTTTGACACAGATTACCAGGCATAGACGACGTGGTTATCAGCTGTCTTATAAAATTCAAATAAAGTTGCACGTAGCACTTTCATAGTAATAAAACAGTCTCGTAAAGTTAAAGCGCAATTGTTCACATCATTCTCGAGTAATGAAACTGTCTGATGAAGTCAAAGTGGTTCACTTAATTCATGAGTAATAAAGGGGTTTAATAAAATGAAAATTAAATTGTTCAAATTGTTTTCAAGCGATAAACCAGCCTGACAAAATCAAAGTAAAGTTGCTCACATTATTCTCGTGTAATAAACTCGACTGACAAAATGAATAACTAAAACTGTTCTCTGAAGCAACAAACGCTCGATAACATGAACATTATATTGTTCAAGTTATTCACAGGTAAATTATCAAAGATCCTGCTCGAAAGAAAAATTTCCTAGAGCTTGGAATTCGTTTACAATGAACACAAAGCCGAGCCATCTTATTCGAAATCACTATATTTCACGTTCTTGCTGCATCCTTGAAGAAGATTTCTACCATGGGAATTTTTTACCATGTCTGCACGCTGCGCGGAGATGAATCGTTGCGTTCATTGTACTCTGTATCACTCACCGAGATCCTGCGTGCCCTGAGGAATCAGGCTCTTCTCGGTCTTCTCCTTCGGCAAGCTCGATGTCTTCGTTTCCTTTGACGAACTTTTCGAATCCTCCAACCCCTTTGCTAAAATCGGGCTTAAGCTCGGAGCGAAGGAGCTCGTCGTCACGGAAATACTCCTCCGGGAGATGTGCCACCATCTTCTGCACCATGTTTCCTGAAATATAGAAAAATAACGTTAGAACGCATTGTTGCTGCAGGACTCCTTTATTTTCTAAGATTGCATCAAGCATCAATAATCATGCTTGAGAACGTTAGCAAAATTCTATCAATTTTGGCGTGAATTAAATTGCATTTGCTATTGCATTTCACATCGTATTGGTTCGTTTACATTTTATTATACCTACAGAAAATGATAAGTAACTAAACAGATGCAGCGAATAAAATTAAAGATTTTCTTCAAACCGTAGAACATTTTTAAAGAGAATTTTCATTGATGTTAATCTAATAATTTTTCGATTTCTTTTTTTTTTGTTTGAATAGCGAACATTTCTGTTGAATAATTCATAAGGAGAATGCAGCGAAAGGAAGATTCACGTAAAAAAAGATAGATAAAGATCACACGAGACTTTCGCAACGGCACCTCCGTTTTTAGAATATTTATAAGCGAGAACACCATTTGAAACGTATGCGCGTATTCAGCATGTTCCCGATACTTATTTAAACAGTATACCGAATCGACTACTACACGGCTAGACCGAATCCTACTGTTTTTCTTGGCCGACCGTTTCATCTGCTATTTGCGTTCAATTAACACGCTCAGACAGCAAACACCGGACACGGTATTACGCGCGATACAAACTCACTACCGGGTGAATCACGATTCGAGAATGAAATTCCGACTGCTTTCGAATCTCAAGTTACACTTTCAGAAGTAGAAGCTGAGACGGAAATGAAGGGAAGAATTGCTTCGGCAAGAAACTTCCTAAAGTTTCGAAACTTTGAGATCCAAGATGATGAAAAACGGACTCTGGTAAATTCTTCTACCAAAAATGAAACTCGCAGATTACTCTCTTTTAATAGCACTCTTAGGCAGACTTGACCTTTCTTTTCTAAATTAGTTTCTCTGTCGGTGTTGGTGGTAAAAAATCGATACTTTGGCGAAACAAATTATCGAGATTTTTCATTTTCTTGCTAGATATGTAAAAAACGATGGAATATAACAAAAATAAAATCAATTTTATTATTCTTAACTGATGAAGCGAGCTGATAAAATTAAAACAAGATTGTTCAACAAAGTTTTATATTTTTTTTATCGATGAAACAAATGGATAGGAAATAGAGATTAATCCCAGTCTCTGAATTAACAAACTAACGTTAGCAACTTTAGAACGTTCCCTGGAATTTACCATTTGTTTGAAAAAGTCCACGTCGACAGTTTTTGCTGTGCTGCACCCGACAGAAAGTTCTCTCGAGCAGTACAAGCGGAAAAAAACTTTCGCGCAAAACGTTTTCGCTCTTCAGTCTTTTTTCCCTCCAGAGCGGAAGTGGATTTGTCACATGGAACTGCAACAGTGGTTGCCGGGAACGTATCGAGAGACAACGGGATTAGTTTTTCGCGCGGATAAACTCGTCACGAGCAACGTATGGAGACGTCTGGCTGGCATCCAGGATACGGGGTCACCGTGGGGTCACGCTGAAACTGGAGTTCGGCCAGGGTCGTGACACCATTGGACGCCGACAAAACTTCGCGATCTCAAAGGCGACTCATTAGTCAAGGAACCAAGTTTCTCGCTTTACACTTCCGGTAATTCGATTTTCCCTGGCTTCCTGCGGTTCAACCCCTCGCACTACAGCCCCTTTCGCCATCAGTGTCACATACCGAAACTTCTCTGTCATCAATCACGTCCCGCGAGACACAAAAAACTTATCTTGTACATGGCTTTCGTTCATTCGAGTGGATAAGCATCGATGGCAATGTAATGGAATATTAGTTATACAGGGTGAATTCGATAAAGCAGGACACCTAAATATCTCCGTTACTTTTCGTTGTACAAAAAAACTTCGTAGGACAAAGTTATACTGTTTGAAGGGCCACATATAACGGTGTAAGGGAAAAAGAAATTTCAAGGTCATTTTTATGAGATTCAAGGTTATCGATGTTTTTTTAAATGGAATGATATATTTTCGTTAACGTAATGTTGTAGCTGACAAAATAACGAATTCATGCATGTAACACAATATGACCTTCAAATGACCTTCAACCCAGAAAAATGGTATAAATAAAATTCAACGTGTAAGATTCATTTGATGTATTTCTGTTACGCCAAATGTCTCAATCCCCACTGGCAAAAGTTCACACGATTTATAAAGTCTCTACCATGAAGTATAAGGGACATGTATAAGGGACATGGGTCCTCCTCAAAATCGGGTGTTCCAAGTGACTTCAAGGGCAGTATTGCTTGTATCGCGACGCGAAAAGTTTCAAGATCGGGTAGCTAAATTCCAAATCGTGCAGTTACTAGTATTCATTAAACCATAGTAGATCGCCCCCGAATTTCTCGAATACAATTATAAAATTGTACATCCCGGATTTAACCCCTTGCCTTACCATTTATTTTACGGTTTCAGTGATTAGAACTTTTTTACAGTTCGTAATTTCCTAAAATAAGAGAAAATTTACATCTATTGTATGCCTATATGTATTCTCCAATAACTGTACATCAACAAAACCAAAGTAAAATTTTATTTCGGTTTAAAGGAAATTAATAATATACGTATTTATTAGACTCGGTTCAGAAGCTTCATCGCGTGTCTGACACGATATTGCAAGGCAAGGGGTTAATAATACAATATTGTATTACTCTATATTAAGATGTAAGAGTCCTTGTTATTCTCGCATCCCTTTCGAAATTCCAGTGGTTGGTATTGTGGTGCGTGGAATTCGGCGTTTCGAGTGTGTTCGTGTGTGTGTGAGAGAGCGTCCACGAGCGTGTGTGCATGAATGCGTATGTTTAAACAAAAGACGATCGACGACGCGTCGCCGAATTCGCGAGGAAGAGAAGCGAGCAGTTTGTCCGGAGATCCGAAAAGCGTCGCGTCGTTCCGCCGATCGAACCCATATATCTATATTATATTATCACTTCTTTAATAAACATTTATAGTTATTCATTATACCACAGTATTCTGCGACGATACACCTTCGCCGCTCAAGGTGTATCAAGTTCATTTTCATAGGAGTCGAAACAAAGAAACCACGACCCTCTTATTCCATAGTGGCAACTTGGTGATGAAATAAACATCGGCGAGTCTGTCGTGGGTCGATAAGATTAAGACACCAACCCTCGAAACACGTCGCCAGGCCCAAGTTCACCATTAATTCACCATCCCAACATCGACAGTCGCCAACAACCCCTACCATATGATTCAGCTAACACCCAAAACTTTGTTCCCCCCTGATAACCCATTACTATAGTATAAGACCCCCGAAACTCTGTACCGACAGTCCAGTTGACTAAAACCTCTGCCACAGCACGTTCCTGCGCTTAAATAAAACTTTGCATTCTCGACAAATCGATTTTTTAATCACAGTACGGGAATCCTCCTAAAATCACGCGATTCACCGTGACAAGTCCGCTGGTCCTACCAAACGCGCGGTGTTCCGTTGGCGAAATAACAGTCGGCCACGTGTTTAACACTTTGACTGCCAAACTAGAAACCTAAAAAATTCCATCAAATCAATGTAGGTTATTTAATGAAATAAAAATTGAAAAAAATTATATGTATGACATGGAGTAGTCCTCCAACTTTCTGGCATTTGCAGATCCTAATAAGGTACGATTAATATATTAGCGTAAAAATTCATTTTAAAACTTGGACAAATAGTTCCGTCACCCACATATGGGTGACATGGCAGTCAACGTGTTAATCTACAATAGTGGCGAGCCGGTGATGAAATAAATACCGGCCAGTCCACTGCCCCCTTACGCACGTGGCGACCCGGTGGCGGAATAGACACCGGCCAGTCCACGTGTTCCTATCTAGCGGCGATCCGATGATGATATACGCATCGGATCGCACTCACCAGTCCACTCCAAATCCCACAAAAAACAATCCTCGGCTCACATCAAACCTGAGTCTGCCCTCGGCTCGTAACAGTAATCATCAAATGAACTGATTTTACTCAATTCTCCGGATGGCTAAGTCAACGTGTGAACTAGAAGAAATAATTAATATTTAGAGGTAGCTTTATCAAAATTTTGACATTGAAATCTGTATTGCGAAGCTGACTTAATATGTATAGCGGTGTAAAGGATTAATTCGAAAGGATCGAAAGGGAAGCGGGATCATGCACCGTGAAAATGATACCGTGAAACGGCAACCACGTGATGTGTCGTTACTTTAACGAAATGGTACCGCAGTGCGTATCCATTTTGATGTCAAGCGCTTCAGCTGGCATCGTAAACCGACGCCTGCATCGAATGCGGAGTGTATCCTACAGAAATGCAGGTTCACGGGAAATTGTCCGATATTCTATGAGCGTGACCTATAAAACCTTTGCAACTGAATTTTTACGTTATTCTCGTCGATGCGTAATAAGCTGAACGTCTGTATCGCGATTTTTAGGGTCGTCCGCGATCGTACACTGCGGATTTTACGAAGTCGTAACAAGAATTGTCTCAATCGGACATGAAATCCTGTAAATATGTTCAGATTAGTTTCATATAATTTTTAATGTACGACAATCATCGGAAACAAGTTTCTTAAAATCAATGCTTAGAATTTGCATTTCATGGGAAATTGAATATCGACGTATTGTATAATGGAAAAATTGTTTCACGTCTCTCTAAAATTTCGTGGCGCCATAAATTCGCCGCGGAGATAAGTACTTACGGCGTTCCCGACTCCCCGGAGGAACAAGAAATCGCTTCTTTTGAACACGCGATATGTAAGTATTAGCTTTACTTAACGAGAAGCTCGGTCATCCACTTTCCCCGTGCCATGACTAATGGTTTCTGACAGTGAAAGATGGTTGGGGCTCCAGATTGATAACGTTCGCGATGAAATTGCTGGATTGAAGACTTTAGGGGAGGATTAACATCTTGGGAGTCTACGAGAAAATACGTCCGGGCACGAAATCGTGCGAGGAAATTCTGCATGATCCAATGAACATAACGTCGTACAAGCATCGACCAGCAGGCTTCCATAATATGTATTCAATACGGAACGTTCCGCCGCAAAATAAAATCGGAAGGAACAGCAGCTATGCGAGGACCATGAATCAAATCTCCGACACCAAAATGCTACGGAAACTCGAGGGAATCGAGAATATGGCAGAGGAAAAGTCACCGTCTCCGCCGGCGAAAAGCGTTGACAATAGAAAGTTTGCTAAGCCGAAGCATCTCGGGCGAATGGTTAATGCTGATCTTTGTTAGTTCGTCCTCGCAGCGTGTTTCCGGTTCTCGAAAAGCGCGTAACGAGTGTTTGAATTGCGTTCTCGCCCTCTCTCTCACTCCTCGTCTCTCCTCCGCAACTGGGACAAAGAACTTTAGGAATTAGGTTAGGCGTGTACAAAGACCGCGCCCGCCTCCTCCAGGTATCTCGAGATCCTTCGAGAGTCTGTTCATCCTTTAAGATCGCCGACGATCTCAACGAGGTTTCCCCTCTCATCGTTTTCTTTTAATTTGTCCGTCTTGTTTCTGTTTGCCGGAGACGATTAAAAGCGTCTTAATCGGCGAAATTGGAAACGGTACCGGCGTGAAGATTTAATTGTCCCCGTCGTCTACGTCGTCGTCGACTCCGCCGGAGGTTTCCGCTGTAATTCCAAGTGTCGTTTCGGTGTAAAGTCCCGGTAACCCGGGAAATTGCGATAAAAGCCCATCATCTCGATGAAGCTTCCTCTCGAGCCTTTCTTCCCGAAGAGACGCTTTATCTGTTCGGCGGTGCGGAGGGAAATAATTGGTTCAAGGTCGTCGCAACGATATACCTAATCCTGATGTGGCGGGGACGGTTGAAGAGGATTTTTTTTCCACGACTGTTTTATTGTACGTTTTTATTGTAATTGAATTGTGTTGGGATATTTTCAATATCGTTCCTGAAATTATGAACAAACCGCGGCATTAGAATCGATGAAGATTAAAGTATTGTAGTTAATTAACCGTCCGATTAAAGCAGCTTGCGCGTTTCTGTTTCTAGGCAGATCGTTGAACCGCGCGAGACCATTAGCCTCGGGATTATTTATTCCGCGACAGTTGCTCACGTGAGCTACGTTTCGCAGGCCTGGGTACAGTCTTGGCTGGCTACCAAATATTAAGCCAGTGTCCACGCGTGGACGTCGATGGACTCGTAAAATATGATCCACGATCTGCGGATCCTGCGGAATTCTAACTATTGCATCGGCTGCAGGGCACTGTTGAATTCTTCTCGGCACAAGGATGGGTACTGTGCACGAAAATACACGTTTCAAGCAGGCAGCGGAATTTTGTGCACGATAACAATTGTACGCATTAATTGCACAACCTATTGTAGAGATATGCTGCAAGCCTTTTTCTTTTTCTTTAAGTCGCGTTCACGTACCAATTAAAAGAAATTCCGAAGATGCTGTTTATATTTTTAACTCGTTATCTGCAAAGCTTAATAAAGAACCACTCGTGTAACTATATAATTGACGATGTTTGGGACCATGTACTGCTTTATTTGTCAATCTTTTAAAACGTACAAGCACAGTTCATTCAATGAATCCTTCGACGGCGCAACCTGGGTCTACTTCGACCCGGAGTATGAAAATCAGTTTTTAGCGATTAAAGGAAATGAATAGCTGTTCCATTAGGCTCAACAGAAAGAGTAATGTGTGTATAAAAGTACCATGAAAACTATGCTATAAAAAAAATTGGTAAACAAATCAACGAACAGTGCTAAACATCACGAATTGAAAAATTTAAAAAAATGGTCTGCCGTCCGACTGATACAAAGACATTAAAAGGATGTTTATTAACATTTCGTGCGAACTTCCACATTCATAAAACGTTTAATCCTCCGACGGCGGATCCTGGATCTACTTCGACCCGGAGTATGAAAATCAGTTTTTAGCGATTAAATGAAATGAATAGCTGTTGCATTAGGGTCAACAGAAAGACTAATGTGTGTACCAGTACCACGAAAAATATGCTTTAAAAAGATTGACAAACAAATCAGCGAATAATGCTAAACATCGTCGATTATAAAATTGTAAAAATGCTGTCCGTGTGATACAGAGTCGTAACGGAGATGTTTGTTATCGTTTCGCGCGAACCTGTGACAAAACCAACTTTTCACTGTACCAGCTTGCGGTCTCTAACCACTTTTTAATTTCCGGCCACTAGCGCAAACTTGTCGGATGCAACGGGACAGCGTAGTCGAAACGAACGAACGGACGCGGCAAAAATGCAGGTATTACGGAACGAGTTACGCAAAATTCTTTGCCGTTCCGCTCGCAATTAATCGCAGGGAAACGGGGTTGCGGGCCCGCAACGTCGCGCGTAGATCCGTATCGCGTAATGTATCGTCCGGAAACATATCTGGCAGCCGCCGGGGCTAAAACGTTCGTAGAAAACTTTATTTCAACGTTTCCCCGAAAACGCGAACAACCGTTTTGCTCGAATAACTCGAACGCTCGATGCATAATTGCGCTCGATCAATCTGCAAACGACAGGGCAAGCGTTGTTCGCCGGGCAATCCATCCGCCGAGGCGGAAGAAAACAGAACGGCAAAGTTCGCCGCGTCGATAATCCCCCGGTAACTGCTATCCAGTTTACAGAATAATCCTCGCATCTGCGTAGCAAACTTCCGGTAATCGAGTTTACGAAACAGCTTTCCCGCGTTAAGGCGCGGACGGGAAATTGCAGCTCGCAAAACTCCGGCGCAAAAAGCACCGGGACACCGTAAAATTTGTGATCGAACAGCGGCGAGAGGCAGATATGTAAAAATAACTTTGGTAAATAGAAAAACCGTGCACGTAAATCGATCGACGGCTTTAGATGCGGCCGGGCGAACGCGGCGAGTAGATCAAAGGTTCGCGATGAATAAAACGGCCGGAACAATCGACGGGAATTGCATATGACTTCGGATTATGCGCCGGTGCAGAACGCTTTCGCTTTTGTGCATCCCTCTTGCGCGAGGTCGATCGAGATATCATCATGGATGGGTAAACAATATTTCTGAGTTGCCAAATTGCATCTGAAAATGGGAATGATTTTTTCAGTTCTCGTAGACGAGGGTTTGATTATTTTTTTTAATATTGGAAAGAGTTTCTGCGGGGTTGCTAAATTTCATTCGGAAATTCGGGGAAATTTTTAAAATATTGGAAATTGTTTCCTCGGGAAGCTAAATTCGGTGTTACCGCCTTCGGCTCTCGGAAAAACTGGAAGGCTCCAAAAAATATTGGCACGCCCCGTTTCCAATTTTCGCGGAAATCGTCGATGTTCAAACAAATTCATAACTTCGGAAAGGAGAATCTCTCCTTTCGTTAGATCGACTGTGGATTTTTATTTGAGAAGAAAGCAAAGAATTTTAGCAAGTTAAAAATATCGATGTTGAGAAGAATAATTCCTGGTCTACCCCGGAAAACAGCGGTTTTTAAATGATTAAGCCCTTCAGTTCAGAGTTCCCTCGAGTGGATGGAGACAGGTTTTCGAGGCGAAGTTCAAAGACAGCCGACTTTAAAACACTTCTAATGCATAGAGACCGCAGGACTTTCGTAGTTTAATTACGTGATGTATTAGAAGCGGGGATCTAATACTCCACGAGCAATGCATATTCATTAGTCGGCCGTGACTTCGCGTTCTATGTTTTATTAAAAGGTTCATGAATCTTCATTGCAGCCTTTCACGGACGCACGGGACGATGTTTGCTCGAGTTTCCGGCGAATTCAATAGCGTCCCGAGCCTAACCGAAAGTGTTCCCTCTTGCGAAAGTTTCTTCGACCGTTTGCGTAGAAAAGTAGTATACGTCGGGGCGTGACGACAGCGGCGACGATGTGTAAAGTTTCATTATTACGATTTTTCCGTTTGTCTGCGCGTGGCGCAAAGAGAAATGCGAGACAGGGTTTCTTAGGAAAATAATCTGGTTCCTTGTTGAACGTGACCACGGATGACAGAATACAGTGGTCGAAATTTCCATAGATCCACTAAAAATTTTTTTTGATCGTCATCGACTGACTTTTTCGTTGTTACCGTCTGAGTATGCGTGATTACTTCTTCGATTACAATTGTTTTTTTGATTGTTGTTTCTGATTGTTACGCGTAGCTTTGATTATTACAGTGATATGTCATATTTTATAAAAATAAAAGTAAATCAAGTAAGCATATTTTTATACTTACACAGTACTTACACTGTTAAAGGTAAAAGAATATATCAGTTGGAACTATGGTAATTTCGCTAAAATTCTCAATAAAATATCAAATATTTTTAGGTTATATCGATTTTTCTTAACATGCCACGAGGTAGCATGTCAAGAAGTAAGTATGGAACTATGGTAATTTCGACCACTGTAGACATGCTCCTGATGGCTTGGGCGAGTATAAATCGCAGCAAACACGGCAATACCGATGAGGAATTGATTTTGCAACGAGAAAGAGACGTATTAGAATATTCTGTGGCGCCCGTGAGGCCGTTTTCGTGTTTCTCGATGCGTTACCGGTTTGTGAACGAGGGTGCCCGCGTTGTATTTGCGTACGGATTGTGTGTACAACAAAATGTGCGATCCGGCGAGAAAAAACTCCGGCTCAATTTCCGACATATACATAGTTCGTATTCGAATGCAAGTGTTCCTTTTTCTGTTCTGTGTTTCGCTGGGGGTTTTATAGAAATTTATATTCAAACGCAAGCTGTCCAATTCTGTGCTCGCAGAAAATGTACTTTCTTATCTTTTTGGACTATCAAGTACGAGAATGACCGGGGCGGAATAGATGAAACGTAAATCGTATTCGCCCAGAGCATTTGTTGCATCGATATTGTGGACAGGAAATCGATCGCACCGAGCATAAACAGTGGTGAGAGGGTGACGCGTGTTTGAATGAACTCTGATAAAAGCTTTTTCCAATTTCACCGGCGAACAACAGACAGAATTACCAGCTGTCCGTCTGTCTCGGTTCGTTGATTACCGAGAATGACCCGATTCGGGACGAATAAACAAATTCCCGGGAACCTCCGAGCCAGTAATTAACACGCTTGATTGTTTGCGCGACGCGTTAGGACTTTGGATAGGACAGGATCCGGACTAGGATAACTTTGTTAGCGACGGATGGAGTATTTGCCGAAGCGGCGAAGACAGTGAGATGATGATACACACAGAAAATTTACCAAGCGCAGAAAGAAGGATTGTCCTGGACGTTTAAATATCTGGAATGCATATTCCTCGGTGCACCGGTTCTTCGGATAATTGCTCTTCCTTTGCCAATTACCGAACCCTTGGTAATTACTCGGGGCAGTCGCTAATTCCCCAAGGGAGCAGAAGCATCCAATATTGGGCGATTCAAACCACGTTTACACTAAAATTTTAGCGCACGATGTGTATGGTTCGATTAGAGTCGCCTTCACTTGGTAACCGCGGTATCCGCGGGAAACCGCACGCGTTACCGTTCGGGAATGATAAATTGACGGCATACAATTGGAGCAAACGGGAAAATATAATAAACTAATCCAGGCTGATTTCTTATGCGATTCTTTTCTGTGCGTCACGCTGATGTGCGATACTATTGGATTAACGGGTTGAAATAAGTTAAAAATTCTGTTTATCTTAAACAAGTATTTATTACAACGGCTTGGAAGTGAACGTCTTTCCTTGAGGAGGATTCGAAGTCAACTAACTACAAAACTGACCTGAGCACAAGACCCTCAAAAAGGAAACAGTGTTCTAGTATATACATTTATATCTGCAGGCCGCTTTCTAATTTTTACTACATTGCCGCGTCAAGGGTTTTTCCACGTAGGACCCTTCTGCGACGCATCTGGCTTGCAGCCCCAATACTGTCCTCGGTTAGAACAAGGAAACTATAGAAAAAGGTCGAAGGCAATTTTGAAATAACGAAATATTCCAACAGATACATCTAATTATTAATCGTTTCAATTCACATCTTAATGGTTTAATTGACGGGTAAATAAACCACTGTATTTAGCGGTTTATGTGACGATTTACACAACAAAAAAATAGTTGAACTACACGATCTAAGAAATAGCCGGACCCGAGAATTTTTCTTAGATCAAGGCTCTATGCGTGGAAAACTTGAGAATAGAAATACAACCAAATAAAACAAATACAAAGTACAGCACAACGCTCATGCAAAGTAAACGTAATTTAAGCTGACCTATAGTCCGGAAAGGAGATGCGCAGAATTTATTTCGCCAAATAAAATGAAAAAAAATCGCCGAGGTGACTGTGGGTTTGCGCGAGTCTGAATGCGACTTCGCGTGGGCGTCGGGGGAGGTTCGTGAAAATAGAAGAATTATATTTACGACGACGCCGGTAATAATAAAGCACGGTCGGACCGTTCTGCGCGTCTCGGAATTCTCGTTTTGAGTGTCGGCCAGAATTCGGGCTCGCTAAAAACCGGCGAAACGAACACCGAAATTTCGCATGCGACTCCGGTCCGAGTCGACGGACACAAGAATGGTCTCGTAAACCACGTTTTACGGTTTCCCTTGAATCCACGCGAACCGACGGCGGCGCGGCGTTGTTCGCGTTGCGCGGTGTTATGATCGACCGACACACCGAGTGACCCATTTACCCCCCCCGTGAAAACTTGGTCAACGGAATGAAAAGCTATACCCCATTTCCGCGAGTATTCTATCGATCGACCCCGATCGCCGGGAAATCCGTTTTAACTGGCCATAGTTTCGAGAAGTTGGTCCTGAGCGCGTTTTTAAATGTTTGCGACACGACGCGATGCAACGCGATGCGACGATAAGTACTCTCGGCGAAATATTAAACGGGACGCAGGCCGATGCAGTTGCCCGATACGCGGGAACCGCGGTAATCAATATACTTTTCCTCCCGGTTTTCATTATTTGACCGACGACCCTATAATCTTCGAAACTTAATTTCCAGTTTGAAGAACTTTTTAATTTTCTCCTTGATTGGTGATCCCACTCATGCTTCTATTGGAAAAATTCACAAGATAATTCCATCGGTCACATCTTCATTAAAATCTGGAAGAGTTTAGCTGAGTTTAACTTAAATCTGGCAGAATTTAAAAAGGATTTTATTGGATATGGGTGTTAAGAGGATGCACGCTAGTACTTATAAAATAAAACTGTTTTTTATAGAATGATTATTTTTAAGTAAAACTGTTATTTACGTAATAAACAATAAAATCTTTAATCGTGTCAAATATGGAGTATTTTATGTTTATCTTCTTTATGAAATGTTTTTAGAATCGATTACTTGTGCCAACTTTAAAAAGAAAACACTTCATATCAAGAATAAAGATCTTACGTACGGCAGTGGCGAGATATCTTGTCCATAGCATCGTTTCTTCGACAATGTAGAGGCGAGATATCTCGTCCACGGTACTGAAAGGGTTAATACGATTCTGAAATCGTCGATTCATTTTCTACAACGAACAATAAGTCCACTGTGCGTGTAAATTATTGATAATCCGACAGATTTCTTATACAAAATGGTTGAATAATTGAGATTTCATTCAAGCATTCACGAATAAATGAAAATGTACAATATAAGAAGGACCTCTTACAGAAAATAACTCGTATTGTACTTTAATTTAACCTTTAGCAAATAAAAAATTTAAATTAACCCTTAAAATATTGTTTAGATTATTAAATAAGTTGGTATCTAATCAATTACTAAACATTTAAGTATTTTATGAGGTATCAACATCATATCCATAAAATGGAGAAAAATAATATGGAATGGAATTATTCTAGGTTGGAAGAAATGTTTAATTTTCAATTTGGAATATAGCTCCGAGTGCAAAGGGTTAAAATAAATATGATACATAAATCAAAAGATAAATGACTTTAAAAAGAACTTCGTACAAAAGATGATGAAATAATTAATGCCGTAATTCTCGCTTTACTTTCCACCGAAGAGCTCAACGACAGCGTCCGACAAGAAACGAAGCTCGCGTGTTCGATCGGAACATGTTGCTTCTCCCTACAGGTACGGGCACGACAGGAGGGAAGCTTGCTGATTAAATGCCGGCTGCAATCTGCCGAGATCTGCAATCTCGGGTTCAAACGAGGAACGTAATGCAATGCGGAAGGGTCGCAGGAACGAGGGGAGCTCGACTCTCCCTTGCCCCCTTTCGCAAACATTTTTCCAACGGGAGAGACGCGGACTACCGGCGACGTTTTATAACGAGCTGACGGGGAATCGGTTTCCGTATTTCCCCGCGATTCGGAGAAGCAAGTTACTTGAAATCTGATTCGAACGGGAAACGGCCGAGGAAATCGTGTCGCAGAATTTTCTCTTTCTGGTAATCAATTTCCCGTAGCTTAGAGTCTACTGCCGTCGGTAATCTGTCTGAGGCAACGGAACTTGTAGAAACTAGGGGTGGAAAGTTTTTCTGGGGGGAAGGTTAAGGATATGTGGAGCCGTCGGGAAAACACCCTAACTTTCGTGATCCTCTTTGTAGCACATAAAATATGCTCCGGGAATCGAAAGTTTGTAGCAGCGTTCCGCTGATTTCGGATTCCACAGGCGTTTTTTCACGGAACTGCGTGTTTTATGTGTTTACGGACAGTTAGGAATGTTTGCGGATTGTTGACGTTCAGTTAACGTTGATGCGGATGCCTTGAACATCCGCGTTACCGAGCGGAAGCAGCTGTTAGAATATGGTCGAGGTATAGTCCCAGGAGGTCTCGTAGTTTAAATGAGAAAAAAAATTCTCATCCATATTCGATTTCAGTTTGCTCCGAAAATTGAAAGGGAAACTGCTCGCAATGTTCCGGAATCTATCAACCCGATTAATCTGCCTTCGCAAAATTGGAAGACACCCGCTATATCCCATAAACTATCGGCTCGATTAATTCCCCCTCCCCCCGCTTATCACTGCGGATGAATTCGCCACGAACTGGTGGTCGCAGCACGGGCGATACTAAACACTAAATCTGCCGGATAGCCGCGTCGACACGCAACGAAGTAGCGTGGAGATTATGGGATCGGCTGCGCAGAGGAAAATTCGCCGGAGGAACGGCCGGCATATTTCAGCGAACAGTTAGGCCCCGAGGACGCTATTATGGAGATGACTTCCGGGCGATGTTTGATCCCCAGGACAAAGGAGTGTTTCCCCTCTCTCCGCGTCGCATTTCTACAATACAGGTAGCTTCGCGCACACAAGGCTCGTCATTCTTTCTCCTCTCGTTGCTTATCGAAAACACGTCACGAAGACGAATAGAGCCGGCCCCGTTGTATTTTCCATCGGGACCCTATAAAAGGCTTACAGGCGAAACTTTTTCTTCTTCTTACGGGGATCAGCACTGCGAGAGAACAGTTTAGATACCCGGTGAAACTTCTAGATAGCTCGAAGTTCCACAGTTTTTCTTACCCCTCCGTACCCGCCTTGTCAAGACCATTACCAAGCCCTCGAGGTCTTCCTACTACTCTCCATTCCATCTCCTTCTGTCCGCGTTTTTTCGGGGGACACGCGCGAGTTCGTGACACGATTATATTGAATCCACCGGAAGCTTTCCCGCGAGGATCCCAGATATCGAGCTGCAGATACGAGAGTACATCAGCGATAACTACGGGCACGTTTCTTGTGCAGATGGGATCCCACGTTTTTTTCGGGACAAGCGGTCCGCACATCGCGCCGCGTTAAACCCCGTAATATATTTCACCGGGAGTTTTTTGGAGTTTTCGGGGCGATGGTGATGGTCGAGAATCGTATTTTCTGACGGATGCATTTCGGGCGAAGGAAAATTCGATAACACGACCGGGAAAATCGATGAATATTGAGGATGCTGGGAGAATGATGCGCGAGTGGGTTTTCAGAGATGGTTTCGACTGAACTTTAAAATGTGTTCCCGCTGGAATTTTTCAACTTTTCACGGCTTAAATTCAAGCTCGAAGACCGCACTTTACGATAGGGAAATTTAAAAATTCAGAAGAATCTCGACCGACAGCGAATTTTAAAATTTGTTCCTATAGGAATCTTTAGAAATTTTTCAGTGTTCAAGTTAATGCCTGAACGAAACACGAAACTTTCAACCATTACGATGTTCAATGAATTAGAACCGCATAAAACCGAACAGAATAAATTCGATTAATTCCGAGAAATATCTGCACGCCAAAGCGGCGCCCGAAATTTCCATCGCGCGAATGTCAATCGCAGTTCGCGTTGTAAAAATTCAAATATGCAGATTGAACCGCAAATGAAGCTTTATGCATGAATGCATAAATGCCGCTCGTATTTTCCGACTGTGTAATTCTTCTGCACGAATTTCTCGCGACGGAAGTAAAATTTATTCGACAACTCACGGATACCGGCAATACGCGATTCACAAGGAAATTCTGACTATCGTCGGTTCGAATTCTCAGCTCTGAATGCAATTTTGATTTGATCGACGGGCTATTCAGGCTGCGCTAATTTATCGCAAAAGCGAAACTACAGGCGACGAGAGTATTAATCGCGTGGAATTGGTTGCGAACATCACAGCCGGGGAATATGAAAATAGAGCAAATGCGGAGGGACGGCGGAAAAACGGGACCGAGGGAGCCTATTTGCAATTTCACCGGTGCACGGTTTATTATATCTGCACCTGAAGTTAGCTCGGCTGTTGCGATATTAAACGGAGAATTGCCTCGTGAAAATAATTTTCCGGAGGTCGTGTAACTTCGCGTTTTTTAACGGGAATTCGCCCAATTCGCTGGAAATGCGATAACGAGGTGCAAATATGCGGATAATCGACTGCTCGCAACACTGAAAAAACATAAAATATGTAAAAATTACAGGAATGAATTTATTTAGACTTCTCGCAATTTTTGTAGCAATATGTGTGCTTAAATGAGAGACAAACAAACGTCAAAAGAACAACAGTGAACGAAAGAGATAATTAATGTTTAATGGACGATTTTGTAATTTTCTTTCCATCGCTTTTCTTCTGTAGTTTTTTCTATCTTCGTTGCGCATTTTTCTGTTTAATGAAAACATTTTTATGACGAGCTTTTTACACGTCTTGTGTGTAGCCATTTTAATTATACATTTTCGTGACATATACTTCCGATTGATACGAAACTATGCGATTTAATTATAAATTGAACAGTGCTCTTTGTTAATTTTGAATGACACCTCGTTGTACTTTACTCGGCCTTCCGCTACGCTTCATTTCACTCTCTTGTTTCACTGTCTTATTCAGTCCCCACTCGTCGAGCGCTTGTTAGTTCAGTTCTAGTTCGGATCCGTTCGACTCCCACTTCATTCGGTTCGTTAAACTTATTACGTTCAATTAGCACGCCCGAGACTTCTCGCGTTCTGTTGTTAAATTAAATAATTTCCAATCGCGAGTAATAATTGCGCGGTACTCGAACAGGTCGACTTCTGAATAATTTATGCATGAAAATAACCGAAGTTCTCTGATTGCAATCTTGAAGAAAAGTTTAGAAGAAGATGCTGCAATAAATGATTTCAGATTTATTGCATAAGATAGAAACTGTGAAGTTAAGATTCACGACGTCAATGCATTTTCAATCCTCTCGATGACCGATTAAAGTTTGTCACACAATTTTTGCGATTGCCGAACGATCAACTTGTTGAAGTATGATTCCCCAATATGTAATCTCAGGAGGCTTCAGGTGCTCTAAAACTCGAGTTTTAGCTCCAATTTCCAGTCCGTGAATTTCGATAATGAAGAAAGTTCCGTCAAAAGGACCACCGAACAAAGGAAACATTGAAAAGCCTGGAAGATTGGACAATTACATTTTAATCGAACAATCCAAAATATCGATTGTATCAAAGATCAACGATATGGATTCCCGTCGACTATGTCAGGGAAATACATAATACACGTTCCAGTAGGGTGTGAAGCAAATTCCATTATGAAGATGATCGAGATCTCGGTTCGGATGCGGCGCAGAGTGTCCTTCATGAATTATTGAGTCAGCTCTCAACGCCTCCTCGGGAAATCTTCCGATAAAGTTTTCCAGCGAGAGAGAGAGAGAGAGAGAGAGAGAGAGAGAGAGAGAGAGAGAAAGAGGCGCGTTCTCATTAACGAGAACGTCGGAGATGAGAACTGTCTTCTTCTCGCGGATAAAGATTTTCCTGTTGCTTGAGCCATCTTTCAAGCAGAGTCACAATGGTTAACATCCATAAGGAATTATGTATACAGACATTCGTCAATACTTTAACGATTGCTCCTTGTACTCTTCGCCTCGGGATATTTTCCCAATTGAACACGAAGAATAAACGAGACAATTATACGTTTAAATCGTTCTCGAACTTCCGAATATAATGATTGTACTGTAGAATATTTACTTATGTCATTATATCGTGTTCTTAAAAATTATACAGTAATTCATCCATAATTGTCTAAAATATCTAAACGATAATTGTCTAGTCGCCTACCCATTACACTGAGGGGCATACCCCGTGAGGGGTCATGAAACTCAGTAGGCCTCGGCCGCCGAGCAATGTAACCCGATACCGGATCGGGTATATCGGTGTGAGACCAGGAGACCACTACTAATCCAATGACAAAACTTCTTTATTTTTTATTATTTTTTTATGGAACTTTCACCAATATATTCGTGGCATTTTTCTAATGAAAATTATACCAAATATGAAATAATTCCGACGATATTTACCCGTGTAACGGACGATGAAAGTTTCGGATGCAAGGAAGGACAACGTATGGTAAAGAAAGAGACGCGGATAGTCGCAGTCGCCGGCATAGTTCAAAGGCCCGCGTGTCCTCACAAAGTAATGCCAATAAAAAAGCTTTTTTATTATTACTTATTTTTTTACGAGACTTTTACCAATATATTTGTGGCATTTTTCTGACTAAAATGATACCGAACACGATATAATTCGGATCATATATAGATATGTATATGGTAATTTATAATACAAGTCAGTTCTCTTGCCCGGGACAATTCGCGAATCTTACACGGGTAAATATCATCGGAATTATATCATATTTGGTATCATTTTCATTAGAAAAATGCCACGAATATATTGGTGAAAGTTCCATAAAAAAATAATAAAAGATGAAGAAGTTTTGTCATTGAATTAGTAGTGATTCACACCGATACACCCGACCCGGTATCGGATTTCACTGCTCGGCGGCCGAGGCCTCTCGAGCTTCGGTGTCCTGTTCTACGTTCGGCAAAAGTCAAAGAATAGTATCCCTTCACGATAATTGTCTTTGGCCAGACCTGTGGTATAGACAATTATCGATGAATTACTGTATCGTTTTTAATTTTAATAAGAAAATGTATACACTGTACACTGCTCGGCGAACGAGGCAGCTCAAGCTTCCGAGCAGTTATGTTCCGCGATGACGGGAGGAGATATTGGTTTTTCTTAGATTGTACAGTTCCCGTTTTCTTAGATCAACACTTTACTGTATATTTTTCCCGAGAGAAGTGGCTAACAACGGAAGCTGTTTAGAAATCTGCTCAGACTGCAGAAACGATTGAGCACTTTCTCTAGTCACTGTTCAATTTTCCGTTTAATATTTTTCTTCCCATTGCCATAATGGTAGGAAGAAGATTCTTGTAGATCATTGCCCGCCGAAAAGTCTTCGAGGAACAAGAAGGAACGCCACGTCACGATGGATTCGACCACGATCTCTATTCGAGGATCGTTCCTAGATCCTACGAAGCACAATACGCTGTAAGTAAAAGAGGAAGTTACCTTTCGAGCAAAGGATTTCACGGGGAAATCCAATTTTAAGTAAATTGTAACTCCATTTCACCCAGGCCGAGCTGTTGGGAAGCTCGACGTACATACATCCGAAGAATGCGAAGCTCACAACACGAGCAGGAACAACATAAGCTTGAGGAGAAGCCAAGGGAACGACGAATGTTTATTTAAGAAGTACCTGTGTCTGAGAGGATGAGAAAGATTCAATGTCTTTGTCGAAATCAGATCAATGAATGGACGTTCCTTTAAGTTACAGAAATTGTCAGTTTTTAATATTTTTAAACCCGGAGATTTAATATTTTTTTTTAAATCAGTTTGGAATATTTTATACTCTTTCTCTCAAGGTTTAGTTAGATTTGCTAGAAATAATTTAATTATCGATGAGATTTAATAGCATCCCGATAATAAAATTAGTTTGAAACTCTTCACACATGTTTTCCTCTCAAGTGGATTACTACTGGACGTACAAATATAGAATTTCACTTAGCAAATAGAAGAGGTTTTCCATCAACGGTGAAAATGTATTAAAACATTGAAAAGTGCTTCACGAGCATTTCCCATATATCGAATGAGATCGCGATTAAATGTTAATTCTGGGGCAAACTGGAATCGAAGAGAGAATAGAATAAAATTGTGAATTTAGTACAATTCGGTATTCATTTTTAATGCGATTGAGTTTCTGCTGTTGGATTAATCCTGCAATGCGTACTGCATACAATTGCATTGTACACAGGATTAAGTCTACTGCAAGGAATCGAAGTGCATACAGGATGAAAAATGTCTACCGCAAGGAATAGAATTGTATACAGGATTGAAAAGGTCTACCGCGGGGAATAGAATTGTGTACAGAATTAAAAACAGCATTTCCATGAAAATCATGCTGAAAACGGTTGAAGTGGCGTGCATGGAGCAGAGCGACTCTAATTTCGTCCGGTTAATAATGTCCCTTTGAAACCTCAGACCCTTTGGGCGGTTACAAATCGTACAATAAAATTACTGTTAAGCCGGACGAGTGGTTTCCCGACAGCGACAAGTTCACTCTACGCTAATTAAAGAGTACGATATTTAGCAAGCGGCTTCGATCGGCGCCGCGCCGGTGCTGTGGCTTTGCGGCGGATTTAAAAGTTGTTTCATAAGGCATTGTTTTCCGGAAGTAGCCTCTCGAGCCTCATTCCGTGAAAGTAGCTCGGCTTTTCCTTTCCTTATTTCCGTATGTATTCGCTACGCTTGCGAGAAGATGTGTTCATCAATTATACGTACGATCAATTGAAAGCGAGTTAATATTCCAAGGCAATTTATTCGAATCAATTGACCCGGATGCATTCGAGTCCGAAGCTTCCTTCAAACCGCCGGGTTCTTCTAAATTGCGAATGCATTGGGAACGAATAAAATTGTAAAACGATTTTTTTCGAGGTATTTTCGAATGTTTTATATGCGGAGGGCCTCGTCGGATGTTTGAAATTCCAGTTGCTCGAACGTAGAACTATATCGTGCGCTGTAAATTTTGTTTTCGCTGCTTGGCTAAAAATCGTTAACCAAACCACTCGTGTATCGTTGCTTACGAACGGAATAAATTGCACACGGGTTAAAATATCGTGAAGAGCAGGGTTTCATGCAAGCGTCCCTGCTGTCTGTTATCATTATTATTAAAGAGAGACAAGTTGAGGATTCACGATCGCGCTACCGGAGACTTATGGGGTGCGGCTAATGGAGTAGTTGCTTGCAACGGCCTATAATTCTAACAAAATCGATGGGGACACGTTCGAGCATCCTGCACTAGTTAGAAACATCGTAAACACCCGGGAAACTAGCTTCGGCTGCAGAACGTGACGTTTTCGCATCGCATCTCCGCTGAAATTTCCATCTTTGGACTGATATTAATTTAATAAAATTTATCGCACACGCAAGAACGTGTTCCGATGATGTTCAATGACTACGAGGGTGAAGGCTATACACTAAGTCACCATTCTACCGAGAATACCGCCATGTCCTAAAACTCGACAATTCATTTCCACCCTCTACAGCCGCATAATAAAATCGCTTCCTCCTCGTAGAATGTGTCGTCCATAAACAGCGCTTCGATAAAATCGACTCCCCCGCGGAACGGTGTCTCGGAAAACTTCGGAACGTTCCTGAAAAAATACATCGAAGTCGCGCGGGCCCATTTAAATCGTCAGTTTATGCAAATACACTTCGAGCATCCTACTATGTATCCGGGTGAGCTGACCTACTAATTTCACGGTGACTATTCTCTTTTCGGAAAAACGCGCAGACACTGTCGCTCGCCGAGGATCATTCGAGCGTGAAAGTTGGCCATAGGCGAGCCGAGGGTTGTTCGAAGGGAGAAGCAAAAGGAATGCGAATCGCGAGTGTTTCATCCCCGGATAAGAATGATCCTGGCGGAGAGAGCGAGTCTCCCGGTGTTTCTCGGGGCCGCGCAGTGGAACAGATCGATGCCCATGGCGCCTGCCGCAGACTCCGCAGTCTCTATTCCTCTGTACAACCCCCGTAACGAGTATAACAACGTACGTCGTGCGTGTGCATAGCTCGTGTTCGTGTGCACTAATTCTCGAATAACAGACGTTCGCACTCGCAATACCGACATCCGATTCTTCCGAGCAATTAATTTGCTCGACGAGGGACCCCGCCCCGCGCATTACCGCTTCCGGCTAATGGCGCCTGAAAGCTAGAGGGAGGGAGGGGGAGGGAAAACGACGGAACAATGTGTTCGTTAAACAGGAAAACGCGGCAAGTTATATTCGGGAAATTTTATATTACCGAGGTAGTATACGCCGGCGACTATTTTCGCGAGTAATCAAGAGCGACCGCCGTTTCTTTATCGCTGTTAACAAGCGATTGTTGCAGTCGTTAAACGTGAAAACGAGAGAATCGTCTTCCACTTCTGCGATTCTGCGTGATTATTAACGAGAGTTGTGTACCGGGAGCAATTAACAGGGAAATTGTTACGTGGTTTTGTAATTGTCGGACTGTGATAAGTAAGATAATATAATAGTAAGAAGTTCTCTGCGTTGATCAAACAAGAAAATATCAATGACAAATTTTATATGAAAATAGAACATGCTTAGTCTCATCATTGCCGAACACTATTATCCTTTTTCGCTAGTAACGGAAATTTTTAATTTCCTCCCTAGCCCTCGATTTCAATCGTGGTCTTTCACCTAATGTTAGAACCTAATTTTTGAATCAACTGTATAAAGCACACAACACGATTAGGTTCTTACCTTACTTACTTACTTACTGATCAGGCTACTCTTAGCCTGATCGAATTGACCGGGGCGACTGGTTAAAAATTAAACACGTGAGTGTGTACAGAGATAATGTATAGTGATTTGTTATCAGCGCTATCATGCTAAAACGAGAGTCGGTTTTTCCGTGATAAGAAAATTACGCTAACAAACAGTTTTATCTGGAGATTTTACCGTGTGTACAGGAACTGCAGCGAAATGATTATTACGCCAGTTGCCATAACGCAATTGGATAAACACCCGGCCCATTCGGAGAAAGACGAGCAATAATCGTGTTACGTGTTCCGGGCTCTGTTGATTCGCGAGAGCTTTAATAGAAGGGAACATCCTTTTCGAGGGTCTGCCAACACTGTTACGAGAGAGAGAGAACTGACAGTCGGAGTAATCCTTTGCCGGTGAACGAATGTTTGAACTAGCATGGACAGTGTTTGCCCGAATGATTGAGTCGGAAATGGCACGTACTTTGATCCGGGTCCAGATTAATAAATGCGACTAGATTCTGCGAGAACGATCGATCCGCGAAATGGCGATGGTGAATGGGGACCTTTAATATCGTGCCACATACTCTCACTTTTACAGTAAAGTCTTGAGCTAATAGAAACCCTCGGGTCCGTGCTGTTTCTTAGATCGCGTAGTTCGACAATTCTTTTTGTGACCTCGCCGACCTGCTTACAATTATTTTATCGTACTGTAACTACGAGGTGTATATGACTGTAACTGTGTGTACTGTGACGCATTGAAGTGACAGAGTTGATCCGCGGAATGACGAAGAATGTTATAAAAACGTGGTAACGAACTCGAATAAGGAATTAACCCGTCACTCCCAGTTAATTCTTACATAACTGAGATATCACTGAGTTGCTAATCGTAATGTTCTTCAATTTTTGCAAGCGTTGTTTCATTCAATGTGTGAGATTATTGGACTTCGATTAAATTAAATTATTTCAAGTATCTTTTATTTGACAAATGCTCGAATCTTATACTCCGTAATCTGTTTTTTCTTACAAAATCAGATATATCCCCCCTACAAATTGTGCACGATTCACAATTTTAACAGCCACTGGGTGTTTGTTCGCAATTATCCACGTCGATTGGCAAGCGATGAAAAGAAAACACTGCATTGATGTATGCCGGAGAATTATTACGACCTGGTTTCGTTCGTTCAGCCTTCAATCCATGCTAGTTGTAATTTATCAAATTTGACGGAGCCATCGCCATTATCATATTTAACATTCCATTCGACGAAGCATTTTTGGCTGGTAAAGGATAATAGTAAATATCGCATAAATTACAATTCTCGAAAAAGTTGGACACTATTCCTAGCAATAATTCTTGACATTCATTTTCCGTCCAAGAGATAGGTCGTACACCGTCTGCGGCGCAGCGTATACATAAATCGACTTCGAACAGCGAAGACCTACTTGGCAAACTTTTTCAATAAAACTGTTGCCAAAGAGACATTTTCCGTTCCGTGACCTGTAGTTGCGCCGGGAACGCAAACGGACCGTCTTGTTCCGGTAATTATTCCTCTTAATTGGAAAATCAATGGGCTTCCGGCGCGCAGATTAAACACCGTAAAGACATTGTTAAAATTGTCTCGACTCAATAATGCAAATACAAGGCGTGTTTGAGAAGTGTTTGAACAATTGATCCGTCGTCGGGTACAATTAGGTGTGCTCGTTCAGCCATGCTTGTTTAATCGAGTTTTTATATCAGAACGATGTTTCACGTTTTATATGGTGTTTCGCGTCTTCAATTATTTTCAATCGTGACGGATTTCGATCAAGGAGGTCAGAGTGCGCCTTTAATTTTGTTGTAACTTTTTTATTTTATATTAGGCAGTTCTCGGAGACTGGGAAAAATATTCTTCCACAGTATCCGAGGAATTCCAAATGGTCTGGCAAGTTTTTGATTAATTCTGTGCTACTACGATTTTCTTGAAAGTCACTTTCCGTGCGTGGCAATCGACGGCTCCGCGACCCTAACAGCCATAAACCGGCCTTCGGGAAGATGAATAACCTCGATAAGGTCCCCGCCGAGTTTACCAGCTCATTCATTCTTTTTCCAACGACGTTTCGTGGAAGCCCTAAAGCCGCTGAATCACCGCTCAATTTTCTAATTACACAGCTGCCACATGTGATCCGCGTAGGCTTTCGAAGGGAAACGCCTCTCGCCATCGAAAGTCCAATGTCGTGAAAACGCTCGATGAACGGGAAACTGTTCTCGCAAACGACGGAACGGAAGTGCTGCACTTTATGCGAGGGCGATCTACGGGACTGCAAAGTCGGATCTAGGCCAGGTCAGCTTATAAATGTATAAACACCGCGGCGCCCTAATGAAAGAATTAGCTGCTAAATGATTGAGCTACGATCCGACGGCCGCCGCCGCCGCCGCCGCCTGGAGATCGAGAACAGCGAAAATGGGGCAGTTCATCGTCGAATTAATGGCCGGGCTGGGCCATTCGTTGTCTGCATTGTGTAGCACCTTCAATTGATACATATTCAGTAGGTATCGATGATCCAACACTATCGAAATAAATAAATAAATAAATAAATTCCAGCAGGTAAGTAACAAGTCTGTGACACAGCTTCGCTCATGAACAATGAAAAAGAAATGAATTTTAAAACGGTTAAATAAACACATCGCGAGTGAGCCGGTTTAAAAAATGGCAAAAATATTGAACGAGTCTGCGTGAATAAACGAAGGCGGTAAAGTAGAAAGAATTTGATTTAAAAAATGTATCAAGGGATGAGAAATAAAGAGAGAAGGGAGAAAAGGGAGCTTGTTGCGCGAGAGACGGAAGCAAAAGCCGGGAATTGCCCTCGGGCGAGCCAGCCAGGTTTTGTCGAAGATCTTTTCCTGTAGGTTCGGCGCCGCGCCGCGCGTTCGGAGTGGCACTCTACTTTAATTTTGCCCCCGAGTATTCAGTCGGTCACAAAACGCGCACTCGACACCGTTTCCCGTTTACACGGCTGTGTTATTACACCTGAAAGACCAGCGGTAACTAACCGGATTTCAAGGGTCGATGCAGTTTCGCAGTCGGGACCCGCGTGTTCTCGGGTTCAATCGCTCCAAGAATTTCGTGCACCAATTATAACGGCAATTAACGTTGCCAATTAAGTCTGCCTCGGGGATAGTAACAGTTATGTCACTCTGGTGGCTCCGTGACAATAGGTCCAGGTTAGGTTCTGCAGGATCTAGAAATTTATTCGTGATTTTTCTTCGTCTAGACTAGTTCATTGATCGTAGTGCACAGTTTTTTGGTAATAGGTCCCCTATACTGTAGAAATTTATTTATTTTGGTCGCAAAGATTTGTTCAATTTTTGAGCTCCTAGGTACCCTAATTCATTAACTCTGGTATACAGTTTGGCAATAGGTCCTCTATACATATTCTATGTTTACTCTGTTCTCCAAGGTTTCCAATTTCTGCTTGCCTAGCTAAGCTTATTAATCCTCGTGCACTATTTGGCAATGAGTCCTATATACTCTAGATATATTTATTCTGTTCCTGAAGGTGCGCAATTTCTGTTTACTTATTATAGTTTATTAATCCACAAAATTAATGCACAAGTGTACTTAATATTACCGAAAATCACCTCACGATTACCACAGAATTTAACTGATGGTTGTAGCCATGCATATTTAACTCATGAAATCTCTTGATCAAGCACAACATGAATTTAATACAACTCGTATGGTAAGTATCCACGTTCAATTTGCTAATTATGTACCACAATGAAAGGTGGTGGACCAACGGCCACATAATTAATCGAGGTAAACGCGATGTAATATTAATGAAACTTCAATGTTCTAGTCACTTTTGCATCGATTTATCACATTTTCAATATCCGAATTTACTATTTTAGAATCTGAATGCAAACTGTAACGCGATACTATCAGGAACATCCCCAACATCCTCAATTCATCATACAGATGATTAGTTTGATCGGTGATCGATGATTAATCGAAGCTTCTGCTAAATAGATGTTGGATTCACCTGATCAAATGATGAATGGGTATTGTGTCCATTTAATCATACGCTGTGTGTACAGAGTCTGTCTGACGAGGTATTACGTCAATGAAGATCCATCTAATTAGCTACTAAGCAAGCACGTGATCTGCCCAATGGCGTGGCAACTAAATAGACGTAGAATTTGTAGCTCTTCCTAAAACTAAACTACGATCAATCTGATCAATGACTGGTTTTCAATTTTTCAATTATTGAAATTATAAAAATGTCCTCACTCAAGTATCTGCTACAATAAAAATTGCTACTGCAATAAATACGAAAAAGAAAATGAAAATAGAAAATTCAAGTTAATGTTAGTATCATTAGCATAAAAAATTGCCGAATATTCCTATGATGAATGAAAATTTTAAATTGAGAAGAGTAGTTAAAAACGCACCGTCTGAACTCGGAACAGTTCGCTCGGAAGATAGCTATCAGGTTCAAAAGGAAACGAATTAGCTAATAACGAGCCCAGCCGTGTGGACGGCCAAAGAAATATCACAGTACTCGGGAAGATGAGAATTCCGCGCGCAGAGGGAGACCGGCTATGTCTAGTTTCTGGCTTATGAAACAGCAATCGGTACGACTGAACGAACTCGAGAGCAATTTATTGAGTCGCTCGGTCGACAAACGTTCCGGTTAACAAATGAAAAGGTATCGCGTAGCCTGTGGATGCTAGGTCCCCCGTGCAATTGCTTTCCGACGACTATGCTTTCCACGCTTTATGAAACTATCGGCTATCGACGTCCGCTGAAAAACGATCAAATTGGCACAGTTAACTTCGAATTCCGGATGAAATCTTGCATCGATCTCCTCGAGGTATCCCACGTAAAAAGTTGTGTTAACGGGTTGAGCAATCTAGCATGAGTTAATAGGCGAATCATTTGCTGTTGAAGTTCTACGCGTGGAATTCTCGATAATTGGATTTATAGACGAGTGAGAGATGCAATCTCGGTGCAGATAAGATCCTCTATTTTTAAACGTGACTGCTGCTTCTGTATTATTTAGTTGGATCATTTAGGATCACCAAGATTTCTGAGAACTACAATTTATGCAAATTCTACGTCGGGTCATTCAAAATCGGAGAGGTCTCAATAAATATCAGCTTTTTCCTCAATTTTAGCTTGAACTCGTAAATGGAGACTAACAATAATTAATTCCTCTCGGCTTCCTCAAATGCCAGCAGACCGGTGACGACAAAGGAAGCTTGCTAAACGATTCAGGATCGCCAAAGATCAAGGTCCTGGGATCCGACCTGAATCCATTGCATACTTTTGCTTCGAGAGATTCATTTACTTTTCATACATGAACAGCCACGATTGCTTGACTGAAATAGCAGTCGATAGTCGGAATTAAGTCAAGGTTCGGCAACGTTTGAACGGGAAACGTCGACTGCTCATCTCCTCGGGCTTGACTGAATCAGCGAGAACCGTCGCGTATGCGCGAGGGGAATGATAATTTATATCCGTCGGCAATCCACGCGGAATCGGTTCGTCAAAAGTTGAAACGACATCGGGGAGATCGGCTTCCGAGTATCGCACAGACGATCCTCGTTTGTTAAGATACACGCGCGATCACCTCCGATGAATCACTATGGGCAGGATGACACGGATACCGCGGACTATCGATACCTCGATCCGAGGATTGAGCCCCCCGGGGGAATAAGTTTCGACGCGCGAATGCTGCTGAATGCACAGCTTGCTCGGACGATTTGTACTGTGGACACTGATGCAGCTGGAAAGACGGATTGTGTCACGCGGACGCGTCTCGATGCACTTTGTGGAGCGAACAATACGTTTATTCAAGTTTCCAGGAAAATGTTCGCCGAGCAAGCTTGTCGATGAACAATTTTCGCTGTTACTTCTGCGACGCTCTATGGTAAAATTATTTGTTTAAAAACTACTCGTCGGCGAAGATTTGAACACAATTTTTTGGCATTTTTTGGAACGTTATATAACAAATATTTTTTTAGAAAAGTATAATTGGTGGAGAATCAACTCGTTACCAACCAGAGTTACTATTAAACATTTAAAATCTTGCAATTCTCCTAATATGTTTACTGTCCCTCTGTTCCCCATAGTTTTACTTTCTAAACAGCGTGCCCTATTCAAGAGCAACATTACGCTGAAGAGCAATTCCCGGTCACAAACGCGTTCGCCAACTCGCGCGCCGCCATCAATCACAAATATGATGGTGTTCCGTGAATCATTCGTAACAAATTCCGGGATCTTGTCGTCGGAGACACTCGCATGGCTCGACTGGTTTTAACAGTCAATCAAAATGAGTAATGCGATCCACGCGATCGTGACGTACGACTTTATTATCCAATAATGCAGAGAGGAGGGAGCTCGATGCGCCGGAGATCATTACTTTTACTTCGTCTAGACTCGAGTCGAGAGCCTAATTAGCTGATACATCGCGGCATCGATAGACGTCACAGCTACGCTAAACGCGATAAGTCCCAAACTCCGATAAATTACAGCACCGTTAAATTTGTATCCTACGTCATGAAGACTGTAATCTTTTCCGTCACGATTATTCGATATGCATTTTATATTTCCTCGTACCATAATCGGTAGTCTGACAAAATGATCGGTTTCGTATTTTTTGTATCACTGTTCAGAGTTAAAAAATAACACAATATTTTTAAATTGCTCAAATATTTTCACTATCTCGAATTTAATCTGCCAATTTTTGCCACGAGCACACGAAACCCGCAGCCTAATGATCGGACTGACCCCTCGATGCAAAAGCTCTTGTGTACCGTGCATACAATTAATTATCGATCAGGAATGACTAATGATCCAGGAGGATGTTCGCTAACGAACACACAATTCCGGATGTCCCCATTGTTTCCCGTTGCCGACGCACGACGCGTGCTTCAATTATAAATAGGATTACCGAAACGATATTCAAGATTACCGTGAATAAATTTCATGCGGCATATTATTAGAAACGAAAGAGACGTAATGCTTGTAATTTACATTTGCAGTTAGAACACCCGATTGGCCTAGATGTGGTTGGGAATATCGGAAGAAGTTTTTATTCCATCGCGATGGATGAAGTTCCCTCGAAGTCCGTGGATCTTAAGAATTAATCCAATCGTCCACGGTTCGCTTGATCAACTCTGAATCGCGTATTAACACGGATCCTTGGAAGTTCTTGAAGATATTCTGTACAATTCTAGAACTGTTCCTTGTCAACGCGATATTAACACTGGATCTACTGTTAAAAACGACTGTCTTATTTTATAAAAATTCTATTTATAACGATCACTTGTGCATTTATGAGAACAGTGAGTAGGTGTAATTCAAAGCATAAAAAATACTGTTATATTATTTTCAATCTATTAAACATTCCCTTTCATTCCTGTGTGTTACAGTTCACGATACGCGACCGAAGCAATTTTCGAATGTAAACGCATTTTCACGATTTCAATAAAACTGAATAAGTAAAACTTTAGTAGCCGCCGTTTTGACGGATCTCGAAGTGCTAGCGTTAAATAGCACAGCGTAACAACCGGCTGAGAGAAAAAAAGGTGTCGTACGTCGTAAAACGAACGAGTCGTCAAGAGCTCAAAAAGACACACGTCGAGGGAACGTTTTTCTATTACAGCTGCCATGAGAAATGATGTCGTAATGTTTTTACCAGCGTCGTGAAACAGGATCTATTATTTTACAGGACGCCGCGCCGTTCCGCGAACCAATTTTCGTATCAGCGTTCGAATCTCCGGCTCCCTGATGGCCGATTATCGAATATCCCACCTAATCCGCCCCGCCCGAGACACCCTAATTTGTACGGCGACCCAGAGAGCCAAGATGGACGTCCCTTGGACGTTATGACTATGGCTTCGGACCTCCGAGGACGTATTTGTCAGCATACTTTATTCTAAAATGATTGTGTCGTATTTAACACTAAACCTACCGAGCTTTACCGGTAGATTTTGCCTTATAAAAATAACAAGATTAAATTTATTTGAACTTCTCGTTCATGTTATAATATCTTCTCTACTAAATATATTAATTTAATCATTTGACACCAAAGCATGTTTATAATCACAATAATCGTGAAATAAAACATCTGAAACCGGTCATGTGACCGGTGGTCGTGGGTTCAGTGTCAAAGCTTGAGACTCTGCGAATGTGAGACTTATTATTTAATTTTAATGTTTTCTGTAGTAATTTAATTAATACAAAATTGAAATGCTCTCGGCGCAAGGTTCGATCAATATTTAGTGTTTAAAGCAAATTTGCGAGTTGGCTATTTACATTTTCGACGTTTAGATCCTAATTTGGATCATTTTCACGAAAGATGAAAAAACCGCGTATGCTTTATAAAAGTTAAAAGATGGAAAAGAATATCGCGACAACGTGTTGTTGGTTTGTTGTCACACACGATACTCTAGTAACCATCATACGATCGAGACTACCAGTAAACATTTAATTTAATTAATATTTGTCAATGAATTGCTCAATAAATACTGTCCACTCAGTCCAAAAATCCGAAACCCAATAAGAAATCGGTCCAATTCATCCAATTAGCAGAGACGATTAACATCTCCTAATTTATCCTCTGCGACAGATGTCGATTAACTCCGCAGCAGCAGCCTAGCTTCCCAGACAAATCTCGTATCATGAATTCAATTTGAAGTGAACGATGTAAAGACCGCTGTCGACCAGCCGCGAAGCTAGGAATCAATTTCTATTAGCAAGTCAAGAGATCTCCGATTGCGATATTACTGTCGGCGGTTCGTGTGATTTGGTAGCGGGCCAAAGGTGGGCACACGAGCCGATTCCGTGCCGGACGACCGTCTAAAGTTTCCCTCGGACTATCGTCAACTATCCTTCGTGTTCAGCTCGACCCTTGCTGCTAGTTTCCCGACGATAAGTTTCGTCATTCAAGCCGGCCGAGGGAATTTTCACACAACTTCGAAAGAAGACGAATTTAATAACACAACTTTGGCGCCGTTTAACCCAGGCCTCGTTCTCTGCAAATTGAAAATGGCAATGCGGTCTGCAATCGCTCGCTAGCTAGTCGAATAGACCTGCCTACGAACTCTCCGTCGCTCGTACAATATTCAGACACAATTTTGCTTGCCGTATGGTGCTCCGAGAATATTACATGAATCCGTCGAATGCCAAGATTTCATCTTGCATTTTTATTCGTAAACGATTCCCCGTGATTTTAGCTGAAAACCGTACGGCAAATAATGCTCAAACATCTCTGAAATTATCTAACATAGTTTGTACGGTGAGAACTATCAGGTAACAATTTTTATCCGTAACGGTGATCGCAATGAATTAGTTTAAACTCTCATGAATTTTGATAACCTTTAAGTGAATTTTTTCGAGAACTCTTCTATGCTGGAAAAACGGTGTGGAAAATGGGAGTTGCGTTCTGCATCCAACAGGTGCAATATATCATATCGGTACGAAGTAATGTGCAGATTTCAGAAAAATTTTTTCTTGATGTTGTGCACGATAGATTTGTGGAGAGAAGCTTCGCAACGAGACAGCTCTTTGCAACAAGCTTTGAAAAATTGATGCACAATTTTTCGCCGCTGTTTTATCACCTTGGAAGGACTGCTAACCTAGTGCTTTACGACTTCTCCTAAAATCGGAATGACAAGAGCTTATCTCCTTTATCCTTCATGATTTCGTAGAAGAATAATAAATCGAATGAACTCCATCCGTTCGACCAATATAGTCACACAATTTTTCCCGTACGCTACAAAAATATTCCGTGAATTTATCGAACACGCGGATTAAAACCGGAACATTTTCGCTGAATCGCATTAAAAGGAGAATCCTTCGCGCTGGTTCGTTATTTCCAAAAGCGATGGCTCGTTTTGATTTTATTCGGGCAAAAATCGTCCGTCCAATTATGCCCAATCATTTCGGCCGTAGATCATTGGAACGCAACGACGTATTAAGACGACTGCCTTCCGTATTTCCAGAGGAATTATCGAGGAAGAAGTATTGGCCGTTTTGATGTTTGATTTCGATGCTGTTCATCAATAAACCACGGTCTATAGTTTCGCGACGGAGATGCTCACGTCGGACCACTTTTGGAGGAAGTTTATTTTCCGTTTTGATGGCGATAGGAACGAGTAATTGAGTCACGATCTACGGTTAGCTCTAACGAACTATTTAGCAAAATTTCTGAAACCCCGTGGAAACACCAGATTGGCGGTTCGGGGTAGTATGCAATACGTTTATTGAAACTAACCAGGTATTAATTTCTGCGTTGGAAACTGCTCTCTACGAGTTTACCCGGGCTTGGAAATTTCGAAAGTCGCGACAGTAAAAAGCAAAAGGATTCGTCCGAAATATTAGCTCAATGCACGTTCTATTGCATTTTGGAGAAGTACTCGATATGCAGTTATAGACCGCAGCGTTTATGCAATTTTCAATTTTTGTAGGCGAATTTTAATAAAGTGAAAACGAATAAAATCTCATTTTGAGTTTTAGTAGCCTTTGTGGATCTGAAATAAATGAAAATCGTATGGAAATTCTGTGGAATTTTATATTCTGGCATTTTTTGAAAATTTTCAGGAACCATAATCTTCTGTAATATCTAATATCTTGTATAATCAAAATATTAATGTGACCTAATATAATCTATATATGACCTAATATAATCAATATTAAAATGACTAAATAGTTTAAAACAATCTAGTTGAAATTTAACCTTTAACCCCCGTGCCGTCTGCAAATAAATTCAATAGTTCAACGATAACAATTTGTCCAACAATTTAGTTGAGATTTTCCGTAATGTCCAATAATCCCTCAACTATACAGGGTGAGTTTCGCAACGTGACTATCTCAAACAATTCGTATGTTATTTGTTGTACAAACAAATGTTTCGAACATAAGTTGCATGGTTTCCTCGACATACAGCGCTCTAATTTGTTTTTTATTACTTTGCTTTTATTTTTAACAATTTTTAATATATATATAATTCTAATAATTTTTAAAATTATTCATTTTAAGTCTCACTTTCTATAATAATTTATTTCGTAGAATTTCATAATTTATCCGAATGTGAGAAACGTTCCATTTAAAAAAAGATGACCCTCATATCTCGACAAAAAAGCAAAGTAATAATAAAGAAATTAGAGCATTGTATGTCCCCCAGGAAACCATGCAACTTTTTTCGTAAAACGAATAACTTACCAATTATTTGAGATCGTCACGTTGCGAGACGCACCCTGTATACCGATAAAATGATCGGATATTTGAAACTGGTTCTATGTTATGAAACAGTGCGACAAAATATGATTACTGCACGCGGACGACCGTCACACAAATAAATTATAATTATTTCCCTCATCGGGAACCGAAATTGTCCCCAGCCGAACATCCATATCCAGTCGACGTGTCACCGTAAGTGCGTCTGATATACACATCCCACAATTAGAGGCCGTCATACTAATTATTCCAGGCGTACTGCGGACGCGGTATGCGCGAGAGCGTGGCGCGTGGACGGAGCCGAGCAAGCAATAAATTCTTATCGCCCGAGGCGATAATTCTCTGTGCGGAAATTCTCAGTATCACAAAAAAAAGGAACATTCTAATTATAACGCTAGAAAAAGCAACAGCATCCAAATGTCTGGAAAGTCACGTTCCCAAGTCACACGAGCCGTAACTCCAACCGCGACAAGGCAAATTTACACGTGTCCGCGTTCATCTCACGGTAACGGTATCGTAACTATGACACACGCGTTCCGTGACCGAAAACAGGACAGTGGCCGCAGGCAATCTCGGCGATCGGTGTGTGTCCGCGAAATAATTCACGAATGAGGGACTGTATGTTTCTGCCCACAGCGTGCGCGTGTGTCCCGTATTTGCATCGCAGTTGGAAATGGGTGTGTTTACGTATGCACGACGGTGAGCGCCGAATGGAAATCGAGTGTCGGCGTTAATGATAAAGTCACGGACAGGTTTCCCTGTAATCTCGATGTATTTTTGGGCGCCTGTTGCTCGTCATGTCCCCACTCCCCGCTGTCATAAATACAGGGGGAGAGGGATTACGTGTTACAAAGAGTGGGGAACGCAACGGTGTCCTCGGGGGATCTCGACCAGGGGGCCACACGATCGAACATCGGAACTGGTAAATATTACAAATCCTCGAGACTGCATAACACTATTTAACGACTCGAGCATCGTTCAATTGCCGATTATTATCTACGTTCGTATGCGCCGAGGCTCGAGGCTTGTTAAATACCGTAATAATAGAAGGAAGCGGAGGGAAAACGTTACGGCGAATCTGACAGGCAACGGGCGCCGATGGGAACTCGTTTTCGTGGTTCGGCGAGTTGCTAAATCGAGAAATGCGGATGACAACACTCACATTCCGGTAGTTTTTTGTCGTGGCCAGGGTGGAGGAAACGCTCAGCACGCGGGACACCTCGTACCATCGTACGATGCATAGTGCGCGACAGGACATCCTCTTGGAGCTCGGATCTCCGCCGTTGGGAACGGGGAGCACAGGACGAAACAGACACTAAGATTACGTTTTTGATCTCTTTCTTTCTTTCTCTCGTTCGCTATTTATTCTTTCTCTCTCTCTCTCTCTCTCTCACGAGTCACTGACACCTGACACTGGGGGACCAACGGCCGTCTTCGAGCGACTACCTACGTCGACGACGGGCGGCATCGCTTGCCGGCTTGTCCCTGCAGCCCGAGGCCCAGACCTTGCGGCGGCCAATGGTGACATGCGCGAACCGCGCTCTGCGCGTCGCCATTGGCCTGCAGGACGGCGGCCAATCGCAGCGCGACCCTGCCAGAGCGCGCGTCTGCTCAATATTTGAAACGAGCTTGCGCGCACGTTTTGCCCTGACAATCGAACACATTTTATTACGGCAAAACTACGTAATAGAATTTCTTGAAATTTTAAGAATGCGGTCGGATTGAGATGCAGTAATTAGTGAATTAGTCTTGTAATGATAGATACAGGATTACTCGAGGAATTAAAAGTATTTGGGTACACGTTCCCTTATAAAAATGATAAGATTGATTTTATTTAGGCTCTGTGCGGCTTCTGTAATACGTGCTCTATTAAAGATATCTATACGATCATTTCTCGTGAAATCATTTTTATTATTTCGATAATTGTAAAATGAAAAATCTAGAACCGACCGGTTTAGCGTTAAATAACCGTATAAAATTCAGAGAACCATTGGAAACGTTTACACAATCTATACGAAACCATTCCCTAGTAGCACAAAATATTGTATACACATTTATATAATATTAAAAAGAGATTCAATCTGTTTTTAATATTCAAATATACATACAATATTTATTTTACATTAAGTAAACAAATATATTTTTTTAAATATGCAGGAAATATCTATTTCATGTTACGAGAAAAATATTTTTTTCTAAATATAAAATGAATCTTTATTTCATATTAGAAACAGAATATTTTTTGCTAATATACAGATAATATTTTTTTCGTATTATGAAAAAAATATTTTTTTCTCGTTATAAAATAAATTTTTATTTAATATTAGAAGAAAATATTAGATTTTTTATTTCTCGGCTTTGTCTAAACAGAGTCTGGAGATTAGACTCGCGTCGCTACAAAATATAAACATTCGACCGCAGTCAAAGTATTTGGAAAAGACCCTGGCCCTGTTGCAGCGCAGAATATTCATTCGTTAGCAAACAATCTGTGTTGGGACGCAACGTTAATATACTAATAATATGCTTCATTAAAAAAAAGTAGTTAGATTTTTACCTAAAAGAATTTTTTAATAGAAGTTTATCTCTTCTAATTATATGATTTACATTTCTTGTACATGTATACAATATTTAGATCCAATATTTATTTTATATGAAAAAATGTGGCTTAAAAAATATTTTTTCAATAGAAGTTTATCTCTTCTAATTATATGATTTACATTTCTTGTACATGTATACAATATTTAGATCCAATATTTATTTTATATGAAAAAATGTGGGTTAAAAAATATTTTTGCAATATTTGAAAAAGATATTTATCCAATGTATTTGTGCTACTAGGGTTCCTTTTATAGACACATTAAAAATTGCTCTCGTTCGATCGCACTGCTGACAATCGCGTATCGAATACTATGAGCAAAGTTCAAGCGCAACGATGGACTATATCGTGACCTTGACGCTTGATATAACCTGCTATAACCTGCTACCGCCCTGATCGAAGTGTAAAAGTTCGTGCCCTGAAAGGGAATGGTTAACTCTTCCCCAGACGAGTTCGACTACGTGTTCTACGATGACTATCGTTCGATACACTATTACAATGCAACCCTAATCGGCCACGCGCCAACGTCAAGCTTCGTTCGAGCGATCCTCGTGATCCTGTTGCGGATAGGATTCGTCCTGATCCACGTTGGCAGCGTGCCAGTGAACAACGTCAACCTGATTCTACTGCAGAATATTGTGGACATTTGTTGGGTGACATTGGCGTATTCGTTGGTCGGCTATCTGATCGCCTACAATGGCGATAGGCACGGGCTCGTAGGAGAAGGATATTGGATAGGCGATCCGATAGTCGATAGGGACGAAGCCCTCATTGGCTGGTCGGCCGTGGTAATTGCAGCGGCCATTTGTACCTGTGGCATCGTGGGAAGAACGCACACGGTCGGATATTTAGTCACCGGGTTCGTATTGGCTGGATTGATGCAACCTTTCCTGATTCATTGGATCTGGACACCTAACGGCTGGATAAAGAGGAACGTGTTGAAGGGAACGGTAGTCCACTTTCGGGACTATGCTGGCTCCGCTGTGGTACACCTTGTCGGAGGATTGTCGGGTTTGATGGGGTGCGTAGTCCTTGGAAGAAGGATCCTCAGGCTCAACTCCATAGATGACGCGAGCATCGCTACTGGTACCTCGGGAACCGTGTTCGCAGGCCAGCTGATGGTATTCGTTGGCCTACAGGTGAATCCTTTGAATCCTTCAGCGGTACTGGATAGGACAGGGGTGGTTCAACCTTTGTTTTGCTATCCGGGTGCCAAAGCATCCTCTTCTTCCTTCTGAGATTTTTTAAAATTTATCTTAATTATTATACTGTTTCGTGCATGTCAACGACCATTGCCTCGCTGAAAATACCGGTTCTCGTTCGATCACCGAAGTTAAACGGCGTAGGACGGGGTCCGCACCTAGGATGGGTGACCGCTCGGTAAAAAGCCGGGAAGTGACTCTCTGGGTGCGTTTCACGTGTTGTTGGCAAAATAGGTGGTTCGGAACCCACCTTAATAAAAAGTAGGTCCCGCTGAAATTGGAAATTAGGCGATAGTTGAGGATTGGTAAAGGGAGAGGTGTTGGAAT